>NDGM011177653.1:0-20158 GCA_002564305.1 Octomys mimax | reverse complement strand
GGGGACATAGGGCCACTGGCGTCTGTGACAGAGATGCTATGGAGTCATGCAGGCTGAGTGGACAGCATGGGTGCTGCAACTCAGAACACCTGCGTTCTTCTGTTCCCACGTGCACACCTGCACCCACCTCCGTGGGTTGGACACCCTCGCCTGTGTGTACCTGCACAAGCACCCAGGCGCACCCTCATAGGCACACAACACAAATGTCCGTGCACACACATGAGGTGGACACCTGCATAGTACCCCAGGCAGCACACCCCTGCACGCCTCAGACAACCCAGCCCGTATCAGGCACCCCCAAGTGCACGTACCATGCACAAGTTATCACCCTGGGGCCCAGCACCATGGCCTGCACTTGGCCTCTGCAGGGATGTTGTCCACACACACACACACACACACACACACACTCCATGTCTGCAAACACACCTGCTACCCAGGAATTGGTGGTCCAGGTGCCTAGGTGAAGGGACAAGTATCCAGGCCAATCTGTCCTCTTGGTACAGAGAGTGGCAGGGATTCTGGGAAAACAAGGGTCACTTCCAGGTAGGAATCTAATTGGCCATGAATTAAATTAGCAGGTTAGTCTTTTTGAAATAATTTTGATTCAAAATTTTCACTTATTTGTTGTAAATTTTATTTCACCACACATTTTAAGAAATAAACATGAGTTTTGGGATACATTTTTGAAAAAGATACATGGCTTGACCTTTATCTTTATGTATATGGTATAGTTACATCCATGCACATGGCCACGTGTGGGCAGACCCATAGGCATGGACCCGCATGAGGCACACAGGTGCACCCCGGCTCACACCTGTCTGCTGTATGCACAGGCCACGTGTGGACACCTGTCTCGTTGGCTCTCGGGCTGGTGGGCAGCAGGACCGGTGTGGACTGACAGTGGGCCAGGGAGAAACCAGAAGGCAGGAGCTGGGTCTCTGAGCTGGGGATGAAGACAAGAACACCAGGTTCTGTGGGCAGCAGCCCTCAGCAGCTTTGTGGTGCAGGATGGTTGTATGTGGGCTGGGGACCATGGGCCAGGCAGAGCTGCTGAGGGAGGGCCCCATGCCTCCTGCTGCTGCCCTTCATGCTCCTCCTGCTTTGCGGCACCCTGGGGTGCACTTCTCCTGGCTGTGAGCCCTCCTGCCCCACCCTGTAGGGTGTGCGGGGCCAGCTTGAAGGGTTCCCACAGTGCCCGCCACATCATCCCGGATGCCTGCTTCCTCGAGCTGACCTCCAGGAGCAAGGCTGCTCCCTGAGGCTTCCCTGGGAATCCTCGAGCCTGTCGCTCAAGCAGGGTGCAAGTCACAGCTAAGCAAGTCCAGCACATCCAATTAGCAGTGTGGAGGAAAACCTTGCACATGGCAACTCACGGGTTCCATAAGTCCCCATTTAATCTTACACTAAATTTACAGAGGGTTTAAGCAGCAGTTCATTTCCTTCTCTTTAGTGTGTGTTTCTCTTGAGATGAATTCTTTCTCCTGCCCCGGGCTTGGTGTCTGGTCTGAGTTGGAGCCTCAGTAACAGAGGAAACTGTGGTGGCACTGCTCTGGTGCGGCTGTGTGGCCACAGCTGTGCTTATTTTTCCAGAGTGGAAGAGGGAGCTGTGCCGTGCTCTGCCTGCCTAGGCTCTCGGGACGCGGGTCCTGAGTGCTTCCTCGGACTCAGGCGCTGAGCCTGGACTCAGGCTCTGCTCTCGCCTGTGCCCACGGGGTGGTTCTTGGTCCCAGGCCTGCTCTGTGGCATCGGGGCCCTTCCCGCCCCTCCTGCACTGCAGTGGGCAGGACGCCCTGGGCTCCAGTCATCAGGTAGAACACTGGTTGATGTGGCCAACCAAGAGTCACCCTTTGGTCCTGGCTCTCAGGCTGCATAAGGTCAGGAACTACAGGGCGTGGTGTCCTTCTGGGGTCTCGTGACCAAGCCGTGCCTTCCGAGGCACAGTTGCCCGACCTCTGGACCCAACAGAGGTGACGCCACACCGGAGTGGGTGAAAATGTGCATGAGCTTGCATGCGTGCCAGGTGCATGTGTGCCCAAAATGTGTGCACAGGGGCTGTGCGCATGTGTGGTGCACACGCGTACCCATGGAGGCATGCATTGCTGCATCTGCACACACATGAGCATGCGTGTGTGCTTGTGCACATTTGTGCAGCAGGCTCCCCTGCCCCAAGAACAGCTGCCATCTCAGACTTGCCTTCCTGGCTTTGGTGGACTGGGCACAGGAGAAGGGGCTCACACCCCCAGTCACAGGGGGCAGCCTTGGGTGGACCGGCCACCAGCCTACCCCATTGGTGTCTGTGGGATGCAGTCCCTGTGCCAGTGTCCAGTTCAGATCATGGCAGCTAGGTCAGTTGACACTGCTCTGGCCTGAGGAAGGCGGATTCGAGCTGAGGCCCACCTGAACGCCCGCCCGCCCCGCCTTTCCTGTGCTTGTGGCTCTGTCCATCAGAGGCCACCTTGGGCTGGCAGAGCCTGCTCCTCTTCCCTTCTGCTCGGATGCGGTGTGCACCTTGGGACTCCAGAGGCCCAGGAGAGCTCGAGGAGTGGCCCTGCATGCTGCAGCTTGCAGGCCACTTGATCTTCACAGTGCCCTGGTGGGTGAGCTGCAGTTCCCTGTTGCAGGGCGCACACGAGGCTGTTCTGCTGTCCACTGCTGTGGGAGGTGGAGATGTAGGGGAAGGAGCCTGGGACACTGCTCCCTGTCTGCCGGTGGTGAGGTCAGGCCTAAGGTGTCTTGTCTCAGACACCAGGACACAGCAGGAGCTCCTGGCACCCAGGTGGCCAGCCTGTCCTCAAGGAGCCTGGGCCTTCCTGCAGGGCCCAGCAATGTCCATGGTGGACCACTTATGGAGAAGAAGAGGAGAAGAAAGGAGGTGAAGTGGGCCTGATGCAGGGCGGTGAGAGCCTGGGCCTCACCACCTCTGGAGCAGCACAGCCTGAAGGTCATCCCTGATCACAAAGGGACAGCAGCCCAAAGCTGTCTCAGCCCCCTCCCAGTACTCTGCAGGCACAAACAGCTGTGGAAAGACCACAGGGCAGGCTGCCTGGAGGCCGTGGTTCACAGCGTCAGGATACTAGGGTGTGGTGGACAGAAGCCTTACCCTCTTATTTATAACACCTTGGAAAACCCTGGCCAGGCCACACTGCCGAGCGCCAGTGGGGAAAGGGAGTAAGCAGGGCACATTTCAGTGGGCAGAGGAATCGATCCTACGCCTCTTGCGCTGCCCCTCGCTGTCAGGACGGGAGATGCGTGGTGCTTTTATTTAAGAGGCTGCTTCCGGGCCAGCCCCTGGGGAGGCGCCTCTCGCCGGGTTATACTAAATCTTTAATGGCTCCTGACTGTAAAACATGCCTCGATTCTCATCCGGAGGGTGCAGGCTCTCGCTCCTTTTAGGAAGCAAGGTAGAGGTGGAGGGTGGTCTGTGAGTGGCTTGGCTGGGTTGTGTGTGGAGACAGAAAGCAGTTGCCAGCTCAGAACCCCTGTGTCCTGGAGCTTGGAGGTCAAGGGTGCTGCACACGAGGTCACAGACACCACGTCCCAGCAAGCACAGCCTCGGAGCCAGTAGGCACAGTGACAGCCCCATCCAAATTTACAGCCCAGAGCCTCAAAATGCCAGTGTGGGTCCTCCCCCTGTTGCTGTCATAGGAGGCTCTTGTCTTCTGCACCTGGGCACAGAACTGGGCCAGTACCTGGGAGGCCCCACAGAGCCCAGGAACACAGGAGGAGCGGTTTCCAAGGGGCAGCTTTGGGCCTTCAAGAGGCCACGGTGCAGAGGGACTCTTCCGTTAGGGGCAGCTCGCAGGTTCATGAAGCGCTTCACATGGAAATCTCCTTTAAGAAGCAATCTGCTGGGTGCTGTGGCACATGCCAGTCATCCCAGCACTCTGGAGGCAGAGGCAGGGCATGGCAAGTTCGAGGCAGCCTAGGCAACTTAAAGAAGCAAGGGGCTGAGGATGTAGCTCAGTGGGAAGCCCAGAGTTTGGTTCCTAGAACTGCTAAAAATAATAAAATAATAAATAAGTAAAATTTTAAAAAGAAGAAGGAAAAGCAGAGCCACCTGGGGAGCCTAAGCTGGGAAAGGCCATCCCATCCCTTGAGTTGCCTACCAAGAGCTACTTGCGCCTAGCTACCTGTCCCTCGAGAACCCTTCCCTGCATTGAGCTGCTGGTCATCATCCCTTCCCCAGCTGGGTCTTGTCAGCCTGAAGTCATCAACCCACCCGGTCTCTGGTGAGGGGGCTGAGCCCCCATACAGGCCTGTGACCCCTGCACGTGTTGCCCTGCGTGACCTGGGGTGGTGTGTGTGCGGCCGTGCACAGGGGAAGGGAGGTACCGGCACCCATGACTCACACTGAGCTCGTGCTGGCTGGTCTCCCGGCATGCAGGAGACACCCACAGGCCCCTTGAGAGCTGTGGAAGGTCATGGGGACAACAGAGGGATGGAGGCACCTCGCGGACCCATGGGATGATGGGGGACACACAGCCTCGGGACCCTTCATACATCTGGCCACCAGGGCGACTGCAAGCCTAGCAGGGCAGGCAGCAGGAAAGTGTCCAGGGCTCCATGCCAGGGTTGAGGCCCCCCGCCCCAGCTACCCCAAGGATATGCTGGCTTCTGGCCTCTGAATAATTGTGTTGAGATGATTTACGCTGCATGGCAGGACTAGAAGCCTGTGTTATGAGGGCAGCAACCTTGAGGGGCCTCAGGGCTGACAGCTGGACAGGCATTGGCTCCTGGAGTATGTGGCGGGGCAGTGGGGGCTTCAGGGCTACGCCTGGGGCTGAGCGTGATCTGGGGCATGTGGCATGGGTCTTTATCACTGATGTCCCAGGCCCACAGAATAGGGGTGGCCCAGGTGACAAACCCTGGGTATAGCCTTGGTCCACCCAAGGCAGGGTCACCTTGAAGGGCTCAGGAGACCCTGGGTAGCAGGAGACACAAAACGCAGGGTCATGCACTTGCTTCACCCCATCAGCTGTGCACTGTGACCTGTTGGTCACTCCAAGTCTGCACGTGCCCACGGCCTTCTTTGTAGTGGCCGTTCGGCATTCACGGTTCAGGCAGACGCCAGCATCTCCTCATCTGTGAGGTTCAAGTCTGTGTCGGGGCTTTTCCTTTTGTGTCTGTGGCTCTCATGTCAGCCTTGCATGCACAGGCTTTCTCCAGCCTGCACTACTTTCTTCCATGGTATCTTGGGCATTTTTCTCCCACTCTGTCCCCTGCTTGCTGTGCCTGCCTGACACCTGATTCCCCTTCAGCTCAGCCAGGGAGACCAGGGACGAGGACCCTGTGCTGTCCCTGTAGTCAGGCAGCACTGATACATTTTAAACTGGTCTGATCACCAGAAAACAACTGCACCGTCCGACTCTACCTCTCAGCTTCTAGTAGGAAACAGCAGCCGTTACCAGGCAACAACTGGGTGTGTGTGTTCCGAGGCAGGGGCTGGCTCAGCACCCTCACTGCTGGACGTCGGCCGCTAGTATCCTGTGACTGCTGCGGAGATGCTGACCTGTGGGGAGCAGGCTGTGGCCCTGGACATGCGCCAGGTGTGTGGGGCTATAGGCCAGGGTGTCTCTGCCCACACTTCTAAAACCCCATTCTCCACTTAGAACAAAGCATCGCCCTTGGAGGTCCCTGGAGGGGATGCATCTGAATTATGCATTTCTTATTGACCTCTCCTGGAGAGCTGGGGCTTGCAGACCCGAGGAGCCTTTGGAGAGGGGCCTTGGAGCTTCCGGGAGCCTTTTACCAACAGGCTGAACTAGAGCTTGGGTGCATGTGCATTGTGTATGTGTGCGCAGGTGCACACGTGTCTATGAACACAGGCTCGGGTGCAGGCGGCAGGTGTGAATGTGCATGTGGATGTACATGTGTCTGCTCTTGTGTATCTGAGAGGAGACTTGTGTGGAGCGCCACATGAACCACCGACCAAGGAGCGGCTGGCTGTTGCACGCACGAGGGGTCCAGGGCAGCTCTCCGGAGTCCCAGGCCTGGCCTTGTGGGTGTCACCCTATCTGCATGGAGACTTTGTCCAGGTGATCGCTGACACATCTTAAACTACTTTTTGCCGTCTTTCTTCTTCTCCTGGAAGATTCCATGTCATTTCCTGTCTCATTTCGAATTGATTACATGTTTAAAACCCACATTCACTCCCCTGTGCTTTAGAGTGTCACAGACCAGTTGTACCCTGTACCCCTTGGGGTGGTCCTGAGAATTAACAGACCAGTGCGACTCAGCATCTAACACCCCAGAAAGGTCTGTACTCCGGAGCCACCCGGGGAATGCAGGCTGTCTTCAGTTTAGTCACGCCAGCAGGAGCTCGTGGTGGGCCACCCTTTCTTTCTGTCCCTCCGCAGTCAGGAGTCATTAGTATTACAATTCGGAAGTGGATGCTGGTGCAGTTACATTGCTTCATTCCTTCCTCAGCACTGTTTCTTGCCACCCAGAATCTTTGTTTTGGAATTGTTTTCCTTTTTCCTGAGCAAATTAGGTTCTCTTTGATGGGTCTTTGGTGGCAAACTCGCAGCTGGCTCTGAGGCTGCAGCAGTGTGAACAGCGATGAGCCGATGAGCCGTGCTGGCTGGAGATGCAGCTTCCCTGAGGACTGATCGCCCAGGAGAGGGCTGGAGCCCTCTCAGGGCACCCCCGAACCCCGGAGGGCATCTCCGCCTCCTGGAGAGTACAGGGCTAGCTCTGGTGGCTTCCCACAGTGGGGTCCTCTGCACCCCCAGGGAGCCGGGCTGCAACTCTGTCCCCTCAGCAGGTTCTAGGGTCTCACTGTCACCACTCAGCTGGGCCCGCGCTCGAGGGCCTCCTGCAGGAATGGGGGCACATGTGCGGGCCTGGCTCTGCCTCTAGAGGCTACCAGGCTTGCTGGTCCCCCTGGCGCGGAGGCACAGTCTGTCCACACCTACCTTCTGGTGCTTGGGAGGGTGGGGCCAAGAGCGGCGCATGGAGGAGAGACAGGCTGGACCTGCAGTCTGACCCTGGTGGACAGGGATAAGGTCCAGGAGGCAGAGTGAGCACACAGCAGGGCCTCGAGAGCCACCGTCTCGCCCAGGGGTTGCCGGCTGCTTCTGTGGCAGAGGCTGCACTGTGCAGCGTGAATGGGCGAGGGGCCTGGCTCTGCCGCGCATGTTCCAGCTGGCAGGAAGAACTGTGCTGGGGAAGGATCTGAGCTGCTTCACACCTCCTGGCAAAGCCCACTGGTGTGGGAGGCTAAAGAAAAACAGTGTGTGTTGGGAACTGACACAGGCACAGCAGGTGGCATGGGGACCCCGTCACTGGCCCTGGCCTGGGCTCCTGGGGCGTCAGTTCTGCCATCTGTGGCGGGAGCACAGCAGTGCCGCTCTCCAAGAGGTGCTCTGGCAGTGGCGGAGCCTGGCGTCTGCTCCCTGGGCCTTGGTCCAGCTTTAGGAGTCAAAGGCCTCTCTCCAGTGCTCAAGGACAAGGTGTGCAGTGCTCGAGGCCTGGGCTGGTGTCCACTGGGCTCTGCCTCCGGCACGTGGGGAAGCTGCTTCACTTGGAACTTGAAGAAGGTTTAAAAACCCCACTCTCGCTCACTCCTCTATTTATTTTTGTGGTCCTGGGGTTGAACCCAGGGCCTTTGCACTCAGCTATACTCCCAGCCCTTTTAAAACTTCTGGCAGTCTTGCTACTTGCTAAATTCCCAGGCTGAGCTCTAAGAAGGACCATCCTGCCTCAGCCTCCAAAAGTGGCAGGACTACAGGCCATGCCCAGCTTGGAAATGCCCTAATCCTGTGGCACATCAGGCCTTCACGGTGTGGAGCTGCTCAGCCCTATGACTAGCAGAAGAAACAGAAGAGTGAGGGCGTTGCGAGGCAGCCTTGTGATTTTAAGGGCAGGTCCTTCGAGGCAGTCTCTGGGGCAGTGTTTAGGTAGAGGAGCCCAGCCCAGGGTGCCTCCATGCGTCCACAGCTGCGTGGAGCAGGGGCTGGGCCCCCAGCCGCCCTGTCCCCACACCCCTGGTGCTGTCCTCGTGGTGTCCTGCCTGCTTGCTCACCTTGCTCGGAGGTTTCCACCTCGAGCTGCTCCTGACTCTCATTTCTGCTGTGTGTGCAGGTCACAGCCTTTTCTGTGAATTGGGTGCAGCGACACTTGCTGGGAGGGCTCTGTTGGGCACCAGACCTGGCCAGGCACAAGGATGAGGGGTGGGAGGGCTCACCGGCACACCTCTCCTCCCAGGAGCCAGGGGTTAGCATCTCAGCCCCAGGCTTGAAACGCAGCCGGCCCCATCTGTGGAGCTGCTCCATCAGTAGGTCCTGCAGCCGCCCCAGCACTCGGAGGACTCTCAGGGCCCTTCCGGGAGCCTGGCTTTTGAAGCCTGGTCACCAACGCCCCTCCTGCTGTGAGCTGGAGGCTGTGTGTGCTCAGAGCCCCACCTACTTCTGTCCCTCGATGGCGCTCAGGATGCGGTGAGTAAACCCCAACCAGCACCGAGGACCCCTGGGATTTGAACCAAGGACATTGGTTGTGGTGCTGAGCCTGGCGGGAAGCAAGCCTTCCGTGTCCCAGTCACCAAACAGAGCCGGCATCGTTGGCTCCCGAAGACCCCGAGGTACCAGCTGTGTCCCCAGGGTGCAGCAGAAAGGCTCTGCTCATTTACCGGGCCGGGGAGAGCAGGGCCATGAGTTCCAATTCCCCTCCTCCCACCGCAGCAGGCCTGCTCTTTTATGTGTCCAGAGGGAATATTTTTCATTATCTTCCCTCTCAATTTAATTAATCCACATTCCGTAATGAACCTTGAAGTTTCAATTAAACACATCATTACTAATCAGCACAGAGAGGGTGGTAGTTGGTGACATCTTGCAGCCATGTAGGGTGTTTGGCTATGCCAGGCTACTCACGGCATGCTGGGCAGGAATGCCATTATGCCCCAAGGAGGACCCAGGGGTGTCGCTTGTTGCCCTGTTTGGAAGAGGTAGAAGTGACTGGTGTGGCGGCTCCTGCAGGGTTGCTGCTGGGGACCCTGTGCATGGCTCGCGAGGCCCACCTTGCCCTCATCGCCCTCAGGCCTTCTGCAGGGCCCGGCTGTCCTTGGCCCTCCTGCTGCTTCTAGCTGCTCTCTGAGGTGAGCAGCTTTTCTCCCGACCCACTCCCCATCAAGACCTTCTGCCGCGCTGCAGGCCGTGACGCAAGTCCCCTAGCTGACCGTAGCCCGGACCCTCTGAAGCCCTGAGCCAGGTGAAGCTCCTCTCCTAATAGGTTGTTTCCTTAGGGATACTGTCACAGGGCCACAGGATGGACATGGTCCTCACCTCGGTCCCCTGCAGGGGCAACTGCTGACACTCATGTAGATTTAGGCAAACATATCACCTGAGGCCTCCCGGAAAGTTATGGGCTGGAACGCCTCTCGGAGCCTCTCAGGAACGCCTCAGCCTGTCCTGAGGACTGCAGCCCTGCCTGCCCGGAGCCCTGCTGCCTTGGCCGGCTTGGCCAGCATCTCATCTAGCGGTGATGCAGCGCCAACAGCCGCCCTCCCGCTTCCATCTTCCTGGGGGAACTTGGATGAGGCTCAGCCCGAGTGCAAGTTAACCGACGGTGACAACCTGAGCGAGCCACGCCCCACTAAGCTGGATGAGCGTGCTCAGAGTGTGGCTGAGATTCACAGAGCACAGAGGACCCTGGGGCGTCCTGTCCCCTGGGTGTATAAAGTAGAAGCAAGAAGGAAAGGTCATTTTGGTTTCTTCAGAGGAGCGCTTGCTGGTTGTCTCCTGGTCTCCAGCGCAGACGCTTTGGCCTCCTGCTTTGGACACCTGGAGGACTCTGCTGTGAACAGCAGGCCTTCACCTGGATCCTTCAGATCTCCTTGTACAGACCAGCCTTCAGCACTCTTCCACAGCCGACTTCGTGGGTGGCCCTTGTAAGCCAACCCTGTAATTCCTATATAGTTGTATGCCTTGCATTCCACCTGTTTCTCTAGGAAGCCCTGAGGGGTCCATTCCAGAGAACCCGGCTCTTACCCCTTCCTGCAGTTATGGTTTGGTCTCAATGTCCCCCACCCCCAAAGCCTCCTGCAGTCATGGGGTGGCTTCTAGAATTTGTGATTGGCCCCTGGCCCAGTGCTGGGGTCAAGGGTGTGAGCGCTGCACCCACCCTGGAGCAGGCAGCCTGCGTACAGCGTAAGCAAGGGAGTGGCCTGCGCCTGCTGCTGCGCGCCCGTTCTGTGCTTGCTGCGTTCCTGTCTTCCTCAGACTGCCAGGAACAGCTGCGCTCGCTGTGTCTCCCTGCCTTGGAGCCAGCTGAGTATGGACTGCAACCTCTACAAGCTGTGAGTTAAATAAATCGCTCCTCCCTGAATTATAGGCTTTGGGTATTTTGTCTCAGCAATGAGAGAAAAGTAACCAAGGTACCTGCTCTAGTTTAAGCCCCCAGACTCAAGTGGCTTGCTTATGTCCAGCTTGTCCCTGCCCTAGGGAGACTTCTCTCTTTAAGCTTCTGCCTCCTCCCCCTCTTTCTTCCTCCTCCTCCCTCCTCCTCCTTTCTTCTTCTTCCTCCCTTCTCCCTCCATCTTCCTCCCCCTCCTGCCCCTCCTCCTTCCTCCTCCTTCCTCTTCCTTTCTCCCTCCTCCTCTCCCTGCTACTCCTTCCTCCTCCCTCCTCCTCTCACTTTCCCTCCTTTGATTTCACGCAGGGACTCTCCTTTTTCACTGAGGAAGTGGAAGCTTCCAGAAGCTTCTGCATCCTTACTGCCTTCGGTCTACAGGCCTCCCTGCCCCTGTCCTATTGCATGTCCTCTCCCTCTTTTCAAGGAAATGGCCCTGCGCTGGGCCTTCCACTCCGGCACTCTCCTGCGCTGGGACCAGCGCCCTGGTGCCCATCGCCCCGGTGCCCATCGCCCCTTCTTGCTTCTCTGGCTTCCTGGGCCCTTGGTGGTCCTGCGTGATGGCTGCTGCTCCTGGGTTGGGACCTGTGGTGTGGCTGGCCCGCCTTCCAGGGTGGAGACCTCCGCCCAGCCCCTGCCTATGCTGGCAGACACAGGGGCGTCCCCTTACCCTGGGGGCCATTTCTGCCTCCGTGGTCCCAACACATTGAGTCTTCTTCTCACGCATCTGGCCAAGCGTGTGCTGTTGGTCTCGCTCTGGGGTCAGGACGCAAAGCTTGTTTTGGTTCTGGTCTATGTGATGTGCTAAAACCCACGGGAGAAAACCCAGCTGCAGGCTGCCCTGTGCCCGCAATCTGCTCACGCAGCCGCCTCCTGTCCTGGGGTTGCTGTCCCCTGCCTCTTCTCCAGAGTCTGCCCTTGGATGTGGACACTGGGGTGTCACACACCCTCCCCACCCACCCACAGCACAGTGGAATTTTGAACCACTCTGCCTCCTGACTGCGCGGGACTTATGCTGGTGGAATTCATGCGCCAGAGCCCCTGTGGGACACGCCGGCTGACGTCCCCTCGCGCCGCGTCCTCCGCGGCTCCTCTGCCGCTCCTGAGAGCCTCCCTTCCCCAAGCCTGTGACGTGGGCCCTGGTGCTAGGACCTCGCCCAGAGCAGAGCACAGGGAAGACCTCGTGAGAGCCGGGGGCCCTGCACGGAGCTGCCCCACCGCTGCGGCTCAGGCTGCAGCAGAGCAGGGCGGGCCTAGGCTGGCCGTGGAGGCGTGACTTCTGTGTGAAGGCGACTGTGGCCTGCCGCCCCCCTCCAGGGGAGACACCCTTTTTAATTGAATTGTTGCTGATTCCCCAGTCATGTCAAAAGCTGGAGCGACCCTGATCCTCACTTAGCTCTGTCCTCCAGCCCGTGTCCCCGTGCTCGTTGATTTGGAGGAGATCCCGCATGGCACCTGGGCCCGGGCAGCACCCTCAGCTCCTTCCTCTCTCACTGTGCTCCGCCCTTCTTCTCTCACCTCCTGCCTCCTCCCTTCCTTGGGAGGGCCCTTGGGTGACAGGAGCCCAGCTTGTGGGCACTGCCCCTCCCCGAGGGGCTTCGATTCACTGGCCCAGGACGACCAGGCGCTCTTCTTTTGGGCACTACTGCTCTGCCCACCAGAAGGGCAGGACAAGAGGGACAGCTTTCATGGAGCGGGCGCCAGCGGCGCAGGCCAGGATGCAGCTGGCCGGGAGACGCTACAGATAAGCCGGGGACACAGGCTGGGACCCCCACCTGGCCCGCAAACGTGAGCTGGGGCTCTGGCCCACCGCAGGCAGGCGGTGGAGGTGGCGCTCCTCCCTTCAGACTCGGGAGACGCCCCGCCTCCGCTCTCCCCACAGGTGCGCTCTGGCCCTGCTAACGGGAAGTGGAGCCCTTGGCTGTTTCCTTCTCCTGTTTGCTTCGCGGAGGGCTCTTCGGGTCAGAACGCGTGAGTACGCCGGCTTGTCACCATCTTGTCTCTCTGACATCTCAAGCTTTCTCCACACTCCCTTCCATGGCTACTGGGCCTGGTGACCCAGCCACATCCAGCCTGGGCCTCAGCCGCACCCCCCAGGGTGCTCACGCGGGCCTCTTACCTAGTGTGTGTGACCGTAGCTGCAGATGACCACACTCTACCCCACCCTGGAAGCCCACTGCGCTGTGTACCAGGTTCCATTCTGCACCAGGCCAAGCAGGGTGGCTGTCCCTGCCCTAGGAGAGGGAAAGGTGACAGGCTGGGGCACCTCAGGGGGTATTGGCCTCCTCATTCGGGGCCTGCCGTGGGCATAGCCCTGCAGAGAGAGGACGCCAACTTCACGCTGCTTCCGTGAGCCCATGGGTGACCGAGGCCTACGGTCCCCAAGTTGTATCCCAGCCAGTCCCTGTGGTCAGTGAGGCCGTGGAGGGCACCTTGGCACTGGCGCGGCTGTGTTCTTCCTAATAGAGTGATCCTGGATTAGCAGAGTGAACAACGCTGTCGTGTTTGTCCTCTTTCTTGTTTTTATCTTTTGTATCGCCTGCATCTTACGTGTTGGGGTGGTGTCTGCGAAAGTGCCCCTCGAGGGCCGACCGCCACAGCCATCAGCAGACGCAGCAGGGCTGTCCGCTGCCGCGGCGTGGAGAGCTTCAGCGCGGCCAAGGGAACGGGAAGCGGCCGGCAGTGCCCATGAGTGTGCGTGTGGAGTGCGGCGTGGGTCACACCGGAAGAAGGGCGTGTTCTTTCCAAATAAACATTTCCATGAGAATAACAGCAGCACAAGGCAGAGCAGCAGGCAATGGATTCCATTATAACTTTAGTCCTTCCCTAGGGGGGAAGGATACTCAGTCTTTTTAAAATAAATTTTAAAAAGTTATTTACTTATTTATTTGGTACAGGGTCTCACTATGTAGCTCAGATTCGTAGTGGTCCTCCTGTCTTATCCTCCCCAGTGCTGCAATTACAGGCGTATGCTTCCTATAATCCTGGTTTCGGGACCAGCATGCCAGGTCTGGGGTTCTGGGGCCAGCACGGCATGCAGTACTAGGGATTGAACCTGGGTCCTTGCACTTGCGAGGCAGGCGCTTAGACTGCTGAGCTAGTTCCCCGGCCTTGATACTATCTTTTATTAAAACTAAATAAAATGAACGTTAGGAACCATATTCACCTTCTAGGTTCTTCCTCTCAGTTTGGGGGTTGAACCTAGGGCCATTACACTGAGCTGCATCTCTAAGGCTTCTTCAACTTTTATTACAGGCAGGGTCTTGCTAATTTATTAAATCCCAAGCTGAGCTCAACTTGTGATCCTCCCACCTCAGCCTCCAGTTACAGACATGTGTTGCTGGGCCCAGATTAACTTCTAGTGTTTAAGCCAAGATTTTCCTGATTTTGCATTCTACCAGGTTGAATTAAAAACAGAATATCAATGTTCCCCCCTTATTCCATGAGGAAGAAAATCTGAGGGGGAAAAGAGAACAGGGGCAGGTTGGGGGGGGTGGTCCTGCGCTGCTGAGTTGGAGGCCATGTCCCCACAGAGGTGTCCCTCTATGATGGCAGGTGCATTCCCAGTGCCCTTGATACATAGCGGTGTGGTCTGGTGCCTGAGGTCGGACAGTGGGTGCACGCCCGGTGGGGACAGCACCATTCTGAGGGTGTTCCCAGCTGACCTTCTTTCCCACAGAGGTGCTGAGGGCCTCTGCAAACACCAGGGAAAGCACGTCAGTTCCTGGAGGGCTTGAAAGAAGTCAGGCATAGCAGCCCCGTGCAGCCCGGGAGCCTGGCACAGGCCCAAGCTCTGGGGAAAGGTGAAATCCAAGTGGTCTGTAATTTAGCTAATATGCTTACACCAGGGTCAGCGTCTTCCTTTTGATTGTTGTGCCAGGATTGTGCAAGGCGTGAACATTTGGGGAAGCTGACGAAGGTTGCTCAGGACATGATGTGCTCTCATCTTGTTTTTTATGCATCTGAAATTATTTCAAACTGGAAAGATTTCAAGAAGTCATGTCACTGACACGTAAGCACAGAGAAACTCGCTCCATCAGGGCTCGCTCTGCCCACAAGGCTGCTGCTGCAGCGCCACACTTTTTATAGTTGATGAGAGGCCAGGTGGGGAAGGATGGGGAGCTACAGACGGAGTGCGGTCCGCAGACGCAAGCTGGGCGCCCACTCCCCCTGGCTGGGCCTACAGACCTGGGTGTGCCCCGGGGTCGTCTGTGCCCCTTCTCTCCCTCAGCACTGTCAGTATTATTACAGAACTCCTGCCTTGTAGAAACACAGGGTGCCCCAGGGAGCGAGCAGGATCCACCCCAGGACGACCTCACGGTCACACACGCAGCCCTGGCCTGACCTGCCCGGGGTCCACCTTGGTCCCACACCAGGTCCCTGGTACTGGGCTCAGCCCTCCACTGTCCCCAGCAGTCCCTGGCTCAGATGGCCCAGCTGTGCACTGTCAGGCCCAGGTCTCCTGTCTCCTCTCCAAAGGTCCCAGAAGTGATCTCATCTCTCATGCCTCGTTACTCCCTGCCCCCCATTACTTTGGATTTGGCTCAAAGCTGAGGGCTGGTGGGAGTGCAGAAGACACGGGGAGTGTTGGAACCAGGAGCAGGGCGAGGCGCCTCAGGTGGCCGCATGCTGCTGTGCCATTCCCTGGGGGCTCTGCATGTCACCAGCTCTTGAGTTAGCCATGGTTTTTTCCTAAACTCTCTTAGTTATTTTTCTTTTCTGCTTTTTTTTTCCTGGTGCTAGAGATTGAACTCAGGACCTTGTGCTTGCCAGACAAGTGCTTATTCTACTGAGCTATCTCCCCGGCCCTCTGCTTTGATTTTGTGAGGCAAGTCTCAACGTGTAGCCCAGGCTGGCCCGCAGCTCGACTCGAGAGGACTCCCCCCCCTGAGTGCTGGACCCCAGGGCTGCACTGCCGCTCTGGGCTCATTCGGGCAACCTCGGTCTGCATTCGCAGCTCCCAGGGCAGGCTGCTTCGCTCCTCTGACGTCTGAGGAGCCACTGAAGCCCGACCCCCATGGGACGGCATGAGATGTGGGTCTGTGCAGGGGAAAGCGTTGTGCAAGTGGAGCCCCTGCGTAGCATCGGGACCTTCACAGGGGAGACACAGGGCTCCTCACCCTCCAGCATGGGAAGGCATAGCCAGGAGGTGTCCCCGGGGCTAGGCAGCCACCATCCTCACCTGACCCTGGATCTGCAGGTACCCTCTGCATGTGTGAATGCCTCGATGCTGCAGGCCACCTGGTGATGGAGAACTGGGAAAGAGTTGTGGACAGATGGGGCAGAGTGGGGGTAGGGGACCCTGGGAGGGACTTGGTGCTGTCACCCTTAGAACAGGGTGTCCAACCTACTGTCCCTAATATACTCTGTGGGCAGATTCTGACCACCTCCTGGGCCTGTGATTAATGGGTAACATGAGATGGAATTGAAGCCACCTGAGGACATCTTTGTCCGGATGAGCGGAAGGGGCTGGACAGCTGGGTGTGACATTGCCCATCTGTGTCCGCATCAGAGAAGACCTTCGCCATGCTCACTCAAGTCCCCATCCCAGGGGAGGTCTTTATCCCCATTCCCACCTCCAGCTGCACCCCAGGGCATCCAAGGGAGACTTCCAGAACCCCTGGCCCCTCTCTTCTCAGGCAGGTCTGTGATCCCACCCACCCCGCCTCTCACTTCTCCCCTCCTCCATAGGAAGCAGGGAACAGAGGACAAAACAGGCAGGAACAGATCTGGAGGCAGGGACTTCTGCAGCATCCACGGTGGGGGGCGTCTAGCATGGGGGCTGGGCCCGGGGCCGTGGCAAGACATGCAGGGCCCACCGCTTCTGATAGGTAGATGGGTGAGTCAGTGGCCTGCAGCTGGGGCCTCCTTCCCAGAAAGAATCTCTGTCTTCCTTCTCTGCAGCCCAAGGGTGGGGAATGGCAAGGGGTGGGGTGGACAGGCAGGCAGAGCTCAGGCCACTGCAGACGGACAGTGGAGCACACCTCTGTGGTTTGTCCAATGCAGCTGGAGGAAGCTAGGCTCGGGACTCTTAACCATCGCTGATCAGGAAGCAGGTACCGAGTGCTCGTGCTCAGTGCGCAGGGTAGGGCTACATGGGCCCCACTGATCACAGAAACTGGTCATGGCCTTTGCGCAGCTGGGCACCTGGACCACCTGGACTCTGAGCTCAGGGAGGACTAGAAAATATTTTAAAAAATCTCGCAGGAGCTGCATGCGCGAGGGTGGCTGCAAGCAGAAGAATGAATACTCTTATTTAAAAAGATGAGTAATGAAGAGCTTTCCATGTCAGAGCTTGAAGCCTTAAGCTACAAAATTAAAATAGTGTGGACCAGCTCAGGACGGGCCGACAGGTCTGATGAGTGGGTCAGGATGCCCGGGAGCAGTCCAAGGGTCCTTAGCAATTTACTGCATTATTAAGGTGCTATTTCAAATCAGTGGCACAGAATTGATTATTCAATAAGTGGTCTTATGACATCTACCTAAGCCTTTGGGAGGATAATGAAGCGAGGCTCCGCTCCATGGCTTGCACAAGGTGGGTTAATGCTGTAAGTGTATGTATTTAGACAAGAGGCAGACACTCAGACAGGGAGAGGTGGCCCAGCTCAGCCTCAGCTGTGGCCCTAGTCCGGCTTACAGAGGCAAGAAGAAGCCAACTGGGTTGTGCTGGCTTGGGGCAGGGCGCCGGGTTGGTAGCCTTCCACCCTGGCCACTGGAGAAGCAGCAAGGGCGGCAGGGTCTTCTTGAGGCTGCTTTCTGTAGCAGGGTCTGTTGGCCAGCATCAGAGCACCTCCCATGAGCCTTCAGTAGACCCTGGAAGGCTCAGGCGTGCTGTGAGGGGCCAGACAACAAAGCAGATCTCTGATGCGTAAAGTTGCTATGGGGTGTTTACAAGATCGCTAAGAGAAACCAAATATTCCTGCAGGAAGATGGAAAAGAGTTAAGAACAGGCAATTTATTAAGTGAAGCTGCCGGATGCACAGTTAAGACACGGACACTCCCAGGCCGCGGAAACACTGCTGAAGTAGCAGAGCTTCTTTTTCAGTGATATTGCAGGGACAGTTAGGGCTCTCGTAGGTCCCGTGGCTCTGCTAGGAGGTGGTAACCATGCACAGGCTTTCTAGAAGGCCACTGGCCTGAAGGCACCAGATTCCTGGAAACACTGACAGATAGGAACTCAGCTCCATTTATTGAAAACATAAGCCCACCCTTTATTGCTGCTGTCCCTAGTTCTGGGCCCTGCGACACGGGTCAGTCAGCTGACCTTTGCGCCAATATCACACCTGCCTGAGTATTATAGCTTCATAACAGGGCTTGGTATTTGCTATCTTTGTTCTTGTTCTTCAAGGTTGACTTGGGGCTTATGAGTTTCTGAATCAGCTTATCAATTGCTGCAAAAAAAAAAACCCTGCTGTGATTTTTATTGGGGTGCATTGAATTCATAGATTAATTTGGGCAGTGCTGCCTTCCACAAAGAAAACTTCCCTCTTTTTGGGAGCACTCTAGGTGTTTCTCACAGTCATGTTTTGCGTGCTCCCAGTAGGAGGCTATGCCTCATCTGCCGCGGCTATCTTTGCCCAGAACATCTTTAATTTCTCTCAGTAATGTTTTGTAGATTTCTGAGTAGATGTTTTTGTGCAGCTTTTGTTAGATTTCTTCTCAGATATTTACTGGTTTTGATGCTATGATAATGCTGTCATTGGTATTTTTTTTTTGTGTGTGTGCAATCACATAGAAATAAAGTTGAGTTTTGATGACTGACTTTATATCCAGCAAGTTTATCAAGCTCACCTGGTATTCATAATAGTTTGTTTTTAAATTCCTTTAGATTTATAAGTATGTGAAATATGTTCTAATTTTTGTCTGATCGAATTAGTTAATATTTTCTTAATGGTTTTGGGCTTTGCTGAGAGACTAAAAAACCCCTTCCCTATACCAAGATTATAAAAACATCTGTTCTTTTTCTAGTAGGCTTTAATCCTTATACTTTGCTAGACAGTGTATAGAACCTGTCCTCTTTTTCAATGCCTTTTGCAATTTTTATGTGCTTCACTTTTTCTGCCTAAACAAATGAATTATTTTGACAGAGTAAAAATTCCTCTTGGAACTCGTATTGGTATTGCAATAGATCTTATTTAAGAATTATTGTCAGTTTTACGACCTCCTCATTTGCCATGCACACACATTTGCATTCAGGCAGGTCTGCAGCTCATTTCTCTTAACATAGGGTTTGAAGTGGAGCAGTTAGAAAAAGCACGACCCACAATGCTGGGCCGCACCGACTCGGGACGGCGGGCCGTGGGCGCGCTCGGCTGGACCGACGGCCTTGCTCGGGCCCACCTGCGAGCCTCCGGTGATGGTGGGGGCAGCTGTCTACCCACGGACCTCGGCGCGTCTCGCAGGGTGTGCGTTTTTCTTTCAGAGGCGGTGTGCCGCTGCGCTACACCACGAGCAGGACTGGTCTCAGCGCACCTCTGCTGCCACTGAGCTGTCTTTGTGAACCCTAAAGCGGCAAGGCAGAGCTCGAGCGGAGCCCGCCACTCATGGATTCGTATAAATGGAACACAAAAATTCCTGAGTGCTTTTCAATAATTCATGGCTTCATAAACATGGAAATTCATTTTGATGCGTCTCTGGGAGATTGCTGCACGCAAATGGACTGCGACCTCCTGGGAACTTGGAGGCACAGCCCTGCTGCCCAAGGACTGAGTGCAGAGCTGGGACACAGATGGCTTCCGGTGAGGTCCCCTCACCTTTCTCAGACACCGTGTCCGTGAGCCTTCCCAGAGGCCTGTGGAGCTGGCTCAGGGGGAGCCTCGCTGAGACCCCGAGGGTTGTTCTGACTGACCCCGGCCCGGTGATGTTCAGGGGGGGCCAAGGACACCCAGTGATTTCCTACGACCTTCACTTTTCAGCAGTGAAGGTCAACAGTCCAGGGTCCTCTGCTCTCCCCGGAATGACACGCACTCCTAGCTGAGCCCCTGATGCCAAGACTGCCACACGTGTCCTCAGAGTGGCAGAGCAGCTCGCAGGGCTCCAGGAGCTCCCAGCTGCCCTGGTCTTCCACCCGCTGTGTGCAGCTCAGGCAAGAATCATACGTTTTGGAACTGCAGCTTTGTTACGCCAAAGATTTCTAGTGCGATATGCACCTCAGAGAGCCCTTGCGAGATTAGGAACACGCACAGCAGATTCGCACAGCTTGGTGCTGATGTGTGCGTGGTGCGCAGTGTGCTCGGTGGTGTTGTGGCCTAGCATGACAGAGACCTGGGTTGCCACAGGAGCAAGGGGGAGGGACGCCGAGGCGGCGTGGTGCTCTTGCTGCTCTGGGGCCTGGGGAGGCCTGGGCTCCTCGAAGCAGCCTCAGTGCCTCGGTGTGTCTGTTCCCTCTCAGGCAGTAGGGTAGGCGTTGCCTTTCTCAACACAAAGGACGCACGATCAAGTAGCACCAGTGCTGTGACCCCAGGTCGGAAGGGTCTGTCCCAAATGGCCCTGACTCGGGCCCATGCAAGCCTGTGGCTGCACAGATGGGGAGAGGCCCTGGTGGCAGGTGTGGCCAAGGCATGTGTAAAGCAGGGGTGTCTCCCTCCCAAGCTGGAGTGATGCCCCAAGTCCAGGAAGGTTTCAGGGTGCGGGTCTGCCTGGGGCTTCCCTTTACCAGGAATCATGCTGGAAAAGGCAGGCAAAGGGGATGGGATGGCGAGGCCAGGCCAGTTTAGGGGCAGGATCGGGGACACCTAGCACTTCAGAGGGTGCAGTCCTCAAAGATGGGCGCGATGGAGAGCTGGGGCAGCATCTAGGTGCTCTCTGTGGGCCC
>NDGM011177645.1:0-20732 GCA_002564305.1 Octomys mimax | reverse complement strand
GATAAGATGTAACAACAAAGCATCTTGCCTTGTGTTTGTGTTTCTATTTTGTTAATAAAACTTAGAATGATAAAAAAAAAGAAATTACTTCTGTTCTAAGTGTTCATATAGGACTGTATGTTTGTAGGCATATCCATGTTCTTTATTTATTATTACTGTTATAAGTACATATTTGCAGTACATAATGTCTACACTCACTGTTGGGGATTGGTACATAGCATATGTCATTTCTGTTCCTTTTCCCACTTCCCTTCAGATTATTTTATCTTCCCAGCAACCAATTCATTATTTATCTTATAAGACCTAATAAAGTTAATTATCATATAGACAGATTGAAAGCCAGACTAATAGGCCAAAGAACATATAAAACATGTAAGACATTTGTACTAAGTCAAGGTATACTTTAAAATACATTGTTCACATTGGATTATAATTTCTTTTTCTTTTTTCTTTCTTTCTTTTTTTTTTTTGAAGAACCGGGGATTGAACTCAGGCCCTTGCACATGCCAGGGAAGCACTTACTCCACTGAGCCATCTCCCTGGCCCCTATAATTCTTTTTCCCTCCTCTTTTTTCCTATTATCTGTTTTTTATTTCATACTTTATATAGATTGAGTTTTCCATATAAGAGGCACCATGTGATATTTAGAATTGAAAATTAATTTTAAAAATAGGTAAAAGTTTAAAAGGCCATCATCTCTCTTATTGTATATTTATTACTACAAGCACAAATAAAGCTCTTAATGGCTAGCACCTTCATACTTCTTATTTGTTCAAAGGAAATAGCTTACAATAGGCTAAACTTTGGCATCCCACAAGAGAGAAGTACATTAAATCCCATCCGTGGTCCTCCCTGGCTCACAGATGGTCCTTGAGTCTCCCAGGAAGTTCACGCACCTTTCTTGGGTGTGCCAAGTGAGTACATGTACCATGCCTCTTGCACTTGGCAGTTTTCTGTTGCTGGTACAAAACGCTTGACCCCCACAGTTTAAAGGAGGAAAGTTTTAATTTGGCTCATGGTTTCACAGAGTCTGGTCCCTGATTAGCTGGTACCAAAGCAAGAACATGATAACAGAAGGCTGTGGTGGAGCAAAGCTACTCCTTTCATGGCAGCTGGAAAGCAGACACGGGAACAGCACTGAGGGGAAGAAGCCAAGCACCAGATAGAAACCAAAGGCCACACCTCCATGACTCACCCAAGGCATGGCTGGAAGCATCACAGAGACCTCTCCAACCAAGCAAGTCAACAATCCAGCTTAACCTCTGTACCTCTCCAACCACCTTAACAAGGCTGTCTCAGTTACATTGCTGGGACAAGTAACTGATACCCAGAATGAAGGAAGGAAAAGTTTATTTAGCTCACAGTTAGTGGAGGTTTCAGGCCATAGTCAGTTGGCTCCAAGGCAGAGTGGAACATGGCAGAGGGCAGCAGTTCATGGCCGTGGCAAAGAGCAAGAGCAAATGCGAGGAGTAGCAGCAACAATGGCAATAGAGAGCAAGTCTGTTTCCCTTAAATTGCATTCAGGCTATCTGCCCCAGGCTGGGTATAGCACTCACAGCCATAATCCCAGTGGATCATGAGTTAATCACAAACTCTCAAAGTCCACCCCATGACTGCACAAGGCTTTGGGGGACAACTAGACACAAACCATAGCAAAAGCCAACACTACATTGGGACATCACAAGAATTCTCAATTTCAGATGAGAGAATCCGACCTTGAAGAAGTTAAATCACTTGGCCTATTCCAGGCAGTCTTCCACTGGTCCCTGTCCCTTCGCTCTTACAACTCTGTCTCCTTCATGCTTAGAACAATACCAAGAACAAAGATACCCAGGAAAAATGGGGCTGTTTTGTTTATTTGGTGTGCATATGGCTTTTGCTTGGGTTGTCCTATACTTTTAGGGCCTCTAACTCCAGAAAAACACATGAATAGAAAAATTAAAAATCATGCTCAGTTATGAAATAAGTAAAAAAAAAAAATCCAAGAGAGTTCTTATTTTTTCTCATGGTGGCTACTCAGATGCTTTACTAAAACATCAAATGTAAAAATTCTTTAAAATGAATGTTTATTGCTTTTGCTTTCCTTTGTATGCTAAAAAGTATACACAGGGAATAATGTAGCACTGGCCTATTTCAACCTGAATCACTGAAGGAGGAGGCTCTCTGTAGGCAATCTCCCTACTCAGGACTTACAGTACGCATGGCTCTGTGGAGAAGAGGCATGCTTGCTCCTACTTGCTCTTTACTTTGTGATGTTGCTCACTCAGGGTATCCTTCTATTGAGGGAGTATGGCCCACTACTGCTATGCTCCTGGGCTTTTGTCATTCTAATAACTAATTCAGAAGAGATCAGGGAGTTTCTGCTCCAAGGACACTTGCTTAAGCCTGGAGGCATGGTCAGCCTCAGTGCTCACATGTGTCCAGGAAACCTGCTGGCATAGGTGACAATGACAGCTGCAGAGCTGTGTGCATAAAGAAGGCAAACACTGTCATCAAGATACACCAACAAGGAGAACAAGTCTGCAGTAATAAATCACACACAAAAAGCTGTGTCCGCCTCTTGGGCTTCATTGTCTTGGGGAAATGCAAATTCTTCATCTCAGATAACCTCCCACTAACTTGAGGTTTCAGTGTGTTGCCTGATCAACTTATCTTCCAAATCGCTAATCCCCCACCCCATGCCACGCATCCCTGGGCCCCACCATGAACTCCTCACCTTGTTCCAAAGTCTCCATATGAGACTTTTTTTGTGACAAGTGTGGGGAAAATGTAGTGAAGAGTTAAAAGTGAATCTCTTACCTCTTTGAACTGTTTTCTTCGTACTTCATGTACACAGATACACTTTTGATGTGTTAACTAGAAAATCTGACTAGAAAAGAACAAAGCAGCTGTCACTGGAAGGAAGACACTGACAAAAAAAAAACCACACAGCCCTTTATTGAAGAACTGTCAAGCCCGTCCTGCAGTTCTGGGGTTGTCTGTGGTATTTATCAAAGACCTAGATCTGATGCAGGAAATTAAAAATAATAATAATAATAAATCTATCCACTGGACATTTATTAAAGGAATCTAAAATTCTATTACATTTAAAATAACTACTATGGATTTTTTTTTAACAATTCAGATATAAGCTTGTTTTATTAGATAAATACATGTATATATTTTTATATTCATGTGCATGCTTACCAAACCACAAAACTTATGCATATAAAGTGAATAAAGGTATACATAGATAACATGTCTAAATGTTATCTACTTGTCTACAAATTAAAAACATATTTTATCACTATCAGAATAATCTTTTAATGCCTTCAAATATTTTTCTTGGCATAACTTCTACTTTAATATTACAAATAAAATTGAATCTTTTAAATATTCTGAAATTAGTTTAAACAAAGTCCTTCCAGACAAGTGGATTTTTTTAATTCATGTCCCTCTGTGGGCTCACAATATTTTACGGAATATCATTCTTAGCTCTAAGGGAATATATATGCTTTACTCGACTCTGTGCCTTTACACACAAATTATAAAATTATGTTTTCTATGTGCTATTTGGGCTTAGACCTAATTATAGTATTGCATGGAATTCAATAACCTAAGCCAACACACTGTACATAAAAAGAGAGTTTTTATTACAAAACCTTAATGGTATGAACATGGGAGCAAACTATGAAAGTGTGCACAGAAAAGAGAAAGGTGTATAATCGCTAAGCAGAACTATAAGTAGTCCATGTGTTAAACTAAAATCTCTCCTCATATTTTCTAGTCACAGCACTAGATGACAGCACCAACTTCAGACCTGCTGTCTCCCGCTCTGGCTCCTTGGAGAAGGTTGACCTCGCTAAGCCTCAGTTTCTCCACCTGTAAAGCAAGGATAATATCTATGTCCCATGGATGGATTCGATAGAGAAATGTGAATCAAAGCAATGTTCCCAGATCTTCAGTTTCAAAGGAAGGAAGTGCATATTAGAATACAGAAGAGAAAGGGGGGAGATTCCATAGTTAATTAAAGGAATTTGGGAAGCCTTGTATTGTACAATGTAGAACAGATTTCTCTTTTACAGAATAGGACTCTGAGCCTCTCAGAGCCTTTCGCATGCTCACGTATCCTTTTAATCATGAGTACGATTTAGTATTGAGTTCCACAAAATTATGTGAACCGGTGCCAAGTCTAAGGTGCATATTTTCACACAGACACAATGAAAGAAGAGTTAGGAAGCTGCAGGTTAATTCTGGTTGCCGCCGCCCCTGTTGCAAAGTGATCTTCATGGCCCGAATTGACAAGAACATACACCATTCTCATGAGCCTTCAGAAAAATTCCCACATTCAGTAGGCAATAAACTACTGTTAGTGTTTTCTCTATTAAGAATTTGTTTATAAATTAAATTCCTTAAAAGCGGTTTAAATGCACTTATAGATCTAAACACTTTCAAGTGAGTTTCTAAACCAAGTTAGTACCTAAACTGAGATCGGGACCAGCTCAGGAGATAAGTTTGATGGCCAATGAGATGGGTTTTAAAGACTGTCTCTCCTGACTAACAAAAAGGAATATTCACAAAGGACTGAGCTGAATTCCATAGCCCCTTGTTGATTTTCAGCTCTCAAAAGCCAAAACACTACATGGAACAAGGGTTCTATAAATATATCTAATTTAACTTTTCAAGCAATTAAATGCAAGATGAATTGATGATTCATTTCTCTTCTTTATGAAGAGCCTCTCCTCTCAAACTTCTAGCATTTTTCAAAGGATCTGATAAATAATACCAAGTTCACTGGCATTTCAAACAGACAAGACATTTATCCATTTTAAACCATGATGAATGTCATATTTCCATTCAAATTTGGGATGATCACATTTTGAGCTACCAACCAACTATGGAAAAATCCTTCAGACAACAATAACCTCTTAATTGAAGATTTCTCTTAAAAAATTTTAATAGAATAATGTGGGTGTTATAGTTCTAAAAAACAAAATTACTTTTAATGAAGCAGTTCAAAATCAGGGCAGGGAAAGAGCAAAGAGTTTCCTTGAGGTTCTGGTGACAGTTTACATAAAAAGATGTTTTATTTTCTCTTTGCAGGGTGTACACCATCATTTTGTCTTATTATTCCTGACATTCGGTTCATCCTATTACCATCTTTGTGGGAAACAAGAAAGCAATTAAGGTTTTGCTCTTTATTCTTCAGGAGACAGAGATTTTTACTTTCCCTCAAAACTCTTAATGATGAGGCAGACCTGGTCAAACACCAAATGCACAGGTTTTAAAACGCAATAAAGATAGAGCTTTAATAATTTTCAATTACAGTTCTTCTGCAATAATGTTAGCAAATCTCATCTAAAAAGTAAATTATTCATTGAATAGGAAATGGGAAAGCTTCGGGATTGTGTGGCTCTCCCATTTAAAGTTTCACTAAGATTCTCCTTGATAAGGTCCTTTTAAAAGATTACATATTTTATACTTTGTTTCTATCCCTTTTCTTCATTCATGATGCTGTTTCTACTTTTTAATATACTTTTCGAACAAAACACAATAGTTATAGAGTGGCCATTCACAGGAACCTATTCAGAGTAAGTATTCATTCACTTGCAGCCAGAAATACTGATAATATGATATTTTTTTATTTAGTTTTAAGAATACATTTTTCATTTTAAGCAAATGAAACTTAGAACCAAATAATAAAAAAAAACCTGTCCTTGGCTTTCCATAGAAAATTGGTAGGAAAAAGTCTTTCGTGTTGCTTTTGCATTAGTGAATTTTGCCTTTCATGTAAATAAATAGATCATTCATTGGAAAGTGCGTACAATACAGCACAACTATAGAGTCTCAGGAAAAAAAACTTAAGTCAAAATAAAATATAACAAAGAGAAAGGAGCAATGCAGAGCATTTCTTCTTTAAAAAGAGAAATATCGTCCTTCACTAGAATTGAAAACAAGTCATTAACTTAGTCATTCTTTATATTTCTTTTCCAGTCATTCCCAATATTTGCGCCCTGACAAATGCTAGGTTCTTTAATATATCTCCCTGTTCTCCTTCTTTCTCTTGCCATGAATTTAGTTACCTTTGTTAAATCTTCTTACCTTGAAATTGAACACAACATCAAAAATTTAACCTGATGATTAGATTTGCACAAAATTTTTGCAATGAAACTCAAGACTGGAAGACTTTACAAACAGAATTCTAAAACATATTCCAAACTTTCTGAAGATTTATGAGAAGCATCACTGAGTACAATAGCAAGTAAGTCTGAGGTTTTCATCCACTAAATATCACCAGCTTATTTTGGGAACCTATGTCGACATGTCTGAGATGCCAGTGCTCTGGGAAACCTGGCAGCCAGGGTCAAATTCAGGCATCATTGTTGAATTATAAAGTCAATGTATCTATTTCTTTTCTCAAATCTTGTTTAAGGAAAGTATTTACTCATTCATTTCACTGGGAAGTTTGGTTGGGATGAAGACAAATGAATTAATTTCAGTGACCCTTGTAACTATGTCTATACTAATTTCATGGATTTACTCTATAGAGTGCTTTGAGTTCATTACAGTGGCAAAGACTTAGTAAATGACAAAGCAAAAGAAATGAAATCTACATTTGCCCTTCATCAAGCTCTCTCAGCTCTACCACACTGGAAAAGAGGTGAATGTTGGAATCTTAATTAGCTTAAGTCTAAGGCCTCAGGCTTGCTAAGGAAATACTCTACCACTGAGCTGCATCGCTGGTCCTGTTTTATGTTTAAAACACACTGTTATATGTCTCTTAAGAATGGACAGATGGTCTGACAAATGCATTAGATAATTTCCTTGTGGCATAAACATCACAGAGCACACTTATAGATAATAATAGTAGCTACTTGGAGTATCGAGATGACTAAAGAAGACAAATATATGCCAAATTCTCAGACCTGGAGCTGGCATAGAGCAGGCATTCACTGAATATGAGCTGATAAATAGTAAATTATTATAGTCAGCAACCAGGAATAAGAAGACATCTTTTGCAACTTTTGTCCAAGTTTATGTGGGTCAAGAAAAATCATGGTTGGGTGCAGATTTTATTCCCTGGCAACCCAGAACTGCCCCCTGGATTCCATCACCTCCTCCCATATGCTTGGCACAGGCCTGTTCGTTGTCACTCTCTCACTCTCCTTCTCTCTGGAGCACTGGCAGTGCTACAGCAGTAGGCTGTTTGTATCACTGAAAGTGTTAAGAGGTTCGCTATCACTGCTCTGGAGAAATACTGACACATATGTCTTTAATATAACATTATTGTTAATGAATATAAAAATGTTCAGCAAAAATATAAAAGTAAAGTATCACCTGCCAATGTTAAATGAAGGTGTGTCCCAAGGGAAGCTATATCGTTCACCAAACCTGAATAGCATTTTTTAAATTCTCCTTTCAAATAATTGATATGATAAAATCAGTGATACTTTGAACTTCGTATTATACTTAGATCATTACAAATTATTTTCACTGTTTTCTCATTGTTTACTATCTCTTCTTGGCCTTTGTTGAAGATATTTTCTAAATACCTATGTCCAATATCTTGATTTCTCAGCATTTTACTTTTTGGGCTGGAGAGATAGCATGGCAATCTAAGTATCTGCCTGGCAAGCACAAGATCCCAAGTACAATCCCTGATCCCCAGTACCTCAGGCCATGCTGGCCCCAAAAATGGGCATGGTGGTGCACACCCATAATCCCAGTGCTGGAGTGGCTGAGACAGGAGGATCACTAAAGTCCAAGCTACATAGCAAGACCCTGTATCAACAATAACAACAACAAAAAATTACTTTTCTATATGTCCATTCTTAAATAGAAATATGTACAATAAGAATAGACTAACCAGAGGCACAACAAACCACTAAAATATAAATGGTGTTGTGTGAAAATAAGTGATCTTGGTCCACTTTAATATGAACAAATCTCTTGGAAAATTCTATAAATAGAAAATATGCTAAAGAAGTCTTTGATTCACGCATTTTCATACCGGTTCACATAAGTAACTTATTTGTCGACTTCACTTCCAAGTTTGATCTAAGTTATATTGAGAAAAGAAGAAAAATGCCAAGTATTTTCTACCTGAAACTAAAAGGAGCATCTGTCAAGAGTAAAAGATCTAAAATATGCATCTTAAAATTCCAGTATTATGATGCACTTGCAATGCCAGCAAAACATACGATAAGATTGGATTTAAGCATTTAAACAAAGATACCAGCACACACCAAGGCCCGAGAGTCATGGGGTTCACAGCTAACTAAGGGCTGCCCACTCTCCCAGCACACTGCTGTGGTGGACACAAAACTGGAACAGTTGAGTGGTCTCCTCCAACTAGATCCACTTGTTTGTTCCAAAACCACCTGAGGGAGCCCAGATATGTAAGTCTGCTGAGTTGCTATAACAAAATAGCACAGACTGGGGGAGTTAAACACCAGAAACTTATTTCTTCCAGCTTTAGAGACTGGACATTGGAACCCAAGTGCCATCCACTTTGGTCCCTGTGGGGAGCTGTTCCCTGGCTCACACAGGGCTACCTCCTTGCTTTCGTTCACACTACACAAACAGACAGCTATGGTCTCTTCCTCCTGTTAGAGGGACATAAACCCCTTTGTGGGCCAGGGAAAGGTACCTACATGACCCCATCTAAATCTCATTACCTTCCAGTCTCATAAACAAATATCATTATGTTGAGAGCTAGGGCTTCGAGATATATATATATATATATATATATATATATATATATATTTGTTTGTTTGCAGAACCGGGGATTGAACTCAGGCTCTTGCGCTTGCCAGGAAAGCGTTTATTCCACTGAGCCATCTCCCTGGCCCCCAATTAATTTTTTTGGAACAAGAGACAGACATGCATATTCATATTCAGATATGTGTATTCAGACATGCACTATTTCAGTGTGTCAGTATTCCAGACCTGTCTTCCAAAATTCATAGCAGAAGATAAACTTGTACATATCAGTTTACATTTATGAGTATACTAGGCTAAATCCTTTCAGGTCAAATTCTTGATTATTTAAATCAATCATCATGTAAAACATAAATACTAATGTCTTTAGATAAATGTATAGTGGGATTTGACTATCAAATTTTTCAAATTCTTTCAAATTTGACCTGAGCAAATACATTGATTTTGTATAATTGTTTGTGAATTTTGCTTGCATGCCATGATGTACTGTGGCTTTTATGCACAGAACCAAAATATCAATAGGCTAATAACATGAAAAATGATTTTTGGAAAACACAAAAGCGATTGTATCATAGCATTACAACAGTAAATTAATACTTTCATCATCTCTTTTAAATGTTTATTTTACCATTAAGTATGGTACAGTAAAATTTCATTATTAAATAATTAAGTCATATGCTGTTAGATGTGTCCATTTTGTTCTTAAAGGCTTATAGGCCCTTTGATATGGCTTACTCTTGGCCACCTATGAGAGCTACTACTGTAGCAAACACAGGTCAGGAGTCCTTCAGTCTCATGCTGTGAAGCAGGAAGTCCCTGGGCTTGCTTGCTTGCTGGCACACCTTGTGTGCAGCAGACAGCACTTCAGCTCTGTTCACGTGAGTTGGGGCATCTGCCTGGGAAAGAGATGTAGTGACTTCATTCATAGCACCTGGATTTTCAAAAAGTCAAGAAGAAACTAAGTTCTCTACCTCAGCAAGGATCTTCTTGCACAAAGTCAGCCTTTTTCCCTAACTTTGTAGCAGGAGGACTTAACTATCTACTGTGCTTCCTTAACAAGGTGGAGAAATCCTAGGAATTCCTAAGGTTATGGGAACTCTGCTCATCCTTATTACTGTAGTGGAAGACTGCAGTTCCACCCAGTTTTATCTTTAACATATTAGTTTTTAAAAATCAATACATACTGCAATTCCTAATTTCAAGTTAAGTCAAATAATTTTCAGTTGCTTAGCTAACTGTTGTTTGTGGTATCCAACTCTTTCTTCCCCAGGCCTCCACTTCTTCCTTCCTAAAAACCATCCACTGATGATGATTGTGGCAAGGTCCCACAGGGAGTCTGAGCTGTCCACCTTCACCTTACTCCTGCATAACAGGTATACATAGCTATGGGTCTGTAATTACCTCCCTCAGCACTTTACAACTATTTCATTGTCTTCAATTCCTACTATAACCAATGAGAACTCTATTTTTAATAGAACTACTACTCTTTCATAAACAACCTAGGTTTTCTCTTAGTTGCTGTTAAGGATTTTAATTTAGCTTTGGTTTTTTACAGTTTATTTATGATGATTATAGGTGTCGATTTATTTTTATTTACCCTGCATAGGCGCCAATGTAATTCTTCAGCATAAAGATGTATTTGTCTTTCATAAATATTTCAAATTACCAACCATATTTCCCCCCTAATTTTTGCCATTTATTATATTTTTACTTACAAAAACTATGAAATTTTTTACATGTTTGCTTTCTATCTTCCATATCTTTCAATGTCACTCTGGGAGGACACAAACACTTAGTTTGTAGCATGTGGTATTAACATATTGTAAAGGAGGAATAGTAGTGGGGTGGAGAGTGGCTCCTTAGGTAAGTGGTGATAAACAAACCAAAATGCTGAGAAACACAGCACAGTCAATCCATGCCAGGCTTGAAAGTGGCTGAGCCCAGTCATAGCATTTATGTTGCCTCTACATTCTTTACTTTCTACATTCATCACTTAAAATGATATAGCCTGCCCCACTTATATAAGAGGCTATCTTTCTTCTGTTGAACATGTTTTGCCTCTTTGTCAAAGATAAGGTGATTGAGCGTATTCGGAGTTGTGTCTGCATTTTCTAATCTGTTCCCCTGATCCTCAGGTCTGCCGATTTTTATCACAGTAGCCTTAATAAATGATACTGGAAAAACTGCATTTCCATATACCAAAGACTAAAACTACACCTATGTCTATCACCAGGCACTAAACTAAAATAAAAATGGAACAAAGATCTAAATATTAAAACGGAAACACTAAATCTTTTGGAAGAGAAAATATGTAGAAATCCTGATGGCATAGGTGTAGGCAGAGACATCATGACCAAAACACAGATCACACAGGAAATACTATAAACAATCAGTAACTGGGATCTCTTCTTATTAAAAAGGTTTTTATAACAAAAGAATCATGAACAGAGTGAAAATAAAACCCACAGAACAGGAAAAATATTTAGCCAGTTGTCACTTAAACAAAGGATTTATATCTAGAACATATAAAGAACTGAAAAAAATCAGACCCACCAAATGGGAATCTGAGATGAATACACATTCTAACAAAATCACATTGCCTCCCTGCCTTACAAAATCCTATTGTCTCCCTGATATTTGTATTTCTTCAAATGAAGAAACAGGAATCCTCCTTGTTCCAATTTCTTCAAATGAAGAAATACAAATAGCAAATACATGCATAAAAAATATTGAACATCATTGGTCATTTGAGAGAAGTAAATTAAAACAACACACATTCCCTCTCACTCTAGAAAGAATGATTATCATCAAGAAATCAACCAATAACATATCCTGGAGGATCTGTGGTGGAAAAGGAATCCTCCTCCTCTGTTGGTAGGAGTGTAGACTGGTCCACTGTAGAAATCAGTGTTTGGATTCCTCAAACGGCTAGGATTAGAGGTCCCATTTGACCCAGCTATTCTCCTTCTCATTATCTTCCAGGAAAAATTAAAACCATGATGCCACAGTGACATACATGCACCCATCTTTATAGTAACACAATTTGTAATAGTAAATCTTAGAAACAACCCAAAAGTACACCATCTAGGAATGGATGACAAAGACATAATAGAGTACTACTGAGCTATAAATAAGGATAAACCTCAGACCTTTATAGGTAAAAGGATGCAACTTAAGATGATAACTCATATGTAAATCAGACTTGCCTGTGTAAAACTCATATTATCTCCCTGGAGTGAGAAACTCAAAGAGTAAATAAGGATCATAATGTACAATGGATATTATGACATGGGAAGAAATTGTTCAAAAGGAAAAAAAAAATCAAGGTACAGGAAAGGGGAAAGGAAGGAAGAGGAAAAAATAAAATGAGAGACAAGATATTTACACACACACACACACACACACACCCTGTTCTTACATATGCAATTACAATTGCAATAGACTACCACTAGGAGCCTTTGTTATTAGAGCTTTGGAGCCTAGCAGCTAGCTTTTCTATTATGACTAACAGGAGAGCTTACATGCTTTTAAAATTCTTTGTGCATCATACCCATATTTCTTTTAGAAAATAAGAAAGAGTTCTTCAAGAAACTAGTCTAACACAAATCAACACTGTTTAAACATTAATATTTAAATAAGAAGGAAACATCTAAATCCAAAAACTTCCTCTAAGTCCAGACTATTATTAATTATCATGTAAATTAAATTTAGTGATAAACACAATTGATTCTAACACACAGTACAATGGAACTAGCATGGAAAGAACCTGGTGACCTGGGAAGATGTACCTAGTTTTTCCTTCCTTTTCTTTTCATGCATTTCTGGGCATCTTAAATGCAAAAGCTGCAAACCCACATGTGGCAGCTAAGAGACTCCCCAGCTCTGGATTATCCCATCACTGCAGAGCCTCCTTCTCAGAGGCTGGTACATGGAATTCTCCTTGTTCCCATCCTCTCTATCCTACTCCTAAAACAAATCGACTTTCCTCTTTTAATCTCTTTTATACACTATCAAAAGAAACTTGAGAAGGATTAAAACATCAATAATTCAAATAATTCAAATTAAAAGAAAAAACTGAAAAGGAAAATCTGAAAGCAGAATTGAGAACAAATGGGCTGGGTAGAAAACAACTCCCCACTGCCTACTAACTTAAAGCCCAACGCCTCCCACTGGCTTGTGAGGTCATTCTGTTGTAATCCCAACTTTCCTTTCTAGGGTTACTGTCTACCATTTCACAGCATGAAATCTGTATTTCAGCCAAACTGAAACTAGTCCCAATTTATGACTGCATAGGCTACTTTTCCTAGCTCATATATTTTCTCAAACTTTCTCTCCCTTTAATGCATTCTCACCTCATTCCACACCCAGCAGCCTCATTTCAGCATACCCAAGCCCAGTGATTCAAGGTTGTTTCAAAGGCTGCCTTCCCCAGAAGACTCCCCTGGGCTCTGCCACAGATGAGCATTGTCTCTCTTTCCTTGGAATGTAATTAACATTTATTTAAGGCCTTTCTTGTATCACTTTAGTCTCCCTGGTACCCTGCCCCCTCGGTGGAGACTAAGCTTCTCGGTAGTGCTGTAGTCATCCACAGCTTTCAAGACTGTGCACGGCACATACACTTGAGTGTCCAACACATGCAAAAAGCTGCCTTGTCCCCAGGAGACATGACTGAATGAGTTGTGGATGTCACTCAGATTGGAAGAATATTTGCAATTCAATGTTAGCTCTTTGGAAAATAGCTCTTATTAAGTGAGAGGATTTTTGTGAATCATTAACAGGCATAAGCAGTATTGGGGATTAATTTTAAGATTTCTGTTATAAAATACAAGGGCTATTTTAGCCAAAACATGTACATCCCACACAAGTGTACCTGTTGAACACAATGACCACAAATGAATTTAAGGCTCCTCCCTTGGGGTGAAATCTGTAAAGAGCCACACCTTCACGCAGGGGGTCCAGAGACCATCAATCAGCAGGTTCAGCGTGGGAGTTTGTTAGAAATAATCTCTGGCTGTTCTCAGACCCAGACCTCCTGAATGAGATCTGCATCTTGACAAGTACGCATAATTAAAGTTAGAAGCTCTGTTTTTAACATTTAAGTGAACATTTATTGTGTCTACATATTTATTAAACAGATATACCATAAAATGTGTCCCACATGTATAGAATTTAGCACCCAGAAGTTAATGGATTGCATCATAAACACAAAAATTAAAAGAAATCAGAATGCTACCTCAAATCATTTTCTTACATTTTGTCCCCAGACTTATATTAAAAAGGAGCCCAGGGAAAGTGTTAAGCAGTAAGGAACACGAACTAGATAGTTTTTCCTGAAATTTCACCTCTCATGCAAGAAATGAGAAACCCTAAATATCAACATGACAAGACTGGAATGAAGAGGCAGTATCCCAGGTGGGGTTCATGAAATCCAAATTGTTTGATTTGTGTCTACAAGGAGCAGCAAGCTTTCCTCTCACCTCTGAGGAGAGACCCAGAAGACCCCGGAGAAGGGGAGAAATACGGTCTCCCTGCCATGCTGACACCCTTAATTATGGCTTTTGAGCTTTTGATGTTCTGACACATAAATAGCTAAAAATTTGCTTTTTCATTTTGTGCACTTGCAAGTTGGAAATGTCATCAAGTTTCATCAAGACTAAAAAGGGGGCCAATTTGCTAAAAATGCCTCATGCATAAGGAAGTCTTGTGCTCTCTTCCACATGGGAGTCCGCCGGCACGATACATTATGCACCTCGCGCTGGAAGGATCTCGACATGCCACTCAAATGCTGCAGTCCTGCGGGAGGGTCTTCGCACTTTGGGGGAGGGGCCCAATCCTCAGACATTCAGTTCCCAAATAAGACCGTCTCTGTCCTCCCTAGCGAAGTGCCCGTGTATAAACTACACCTGCAGCGTCACCCTGCTCATTATTCTTGAATCACAGACAGACAATCTGCACCCCAACACAAAGAGTGGCAGGCTAATAGCAAAATGTAATTGCTGTTTTATGTCCCTTTTGCTTTTAGCGAACTGTAAAGTCAACAACTCTTTTCATTAACAATAGAAAGCAACTGTGAACTAGTCAATGAGAAGACTGTCTTTTTACAATTCCACCCTATCTTCTAAAATTGGCCTTATATTTCATTTGGTTCTGTCAGGATACAGCAAGAGGAGAGGAAAAAGTCTCTTAAGACTTAACGTCTAGTAACAAGCCTTAACAAGAGCTTGAGTTACTTTCTGGGTGGACTTGTTTTTATTTCATTTCCCGAAATAGATTTTTTTCTCTCTTGATCTTTCACTGAATTCATACATAATTACTAATTTAAATATTCATAGCCTGGTTCAAGCTAGAAGAGAACCTATATCAGAAGGGGATTTGTAGTATATACATTTTATGAGTTACCCTGAGTTTTCCTTATTTTCTTTATTTGTTTATTTATTTATTTATTTAGTGGAACTGGAGATTGAACTCAGGACCCTGCGCTTGCCAGGCAAGCATTTATTCTACTGAGCGATCTACCCGGGCCCACCCTGAGCTTGTAAGTGCTTTCTTGTTTTGCTTGTTTTTGTTACTACTGAGGATTGAACCCAGGAAATCCTGAGCTATGTTTCACAGCCTTTTTTTCTAAGAGCAGGTCATGCTAAACTGCACAGGTTGGCCTCAGACTTAGGATCCTCCTGCCACAGCCTCCTGAGCAGCTGGGATTGCAGACATGCACAGTAGGACTGGCTAGTGCTTTTTCAAGTCAGCATCATCAAAATATTACCAGCCAATATTAATCAAATGCCCACTGCCTATTAGGCACTTTGCAAAACCTCTGCTGCTTTATCTTGGTTTTACTTGCTGGCCAAAATAACCATGTACTTATCTCCAGGAGCTTATCTCCATTTGACAAAGTGGAAACTGGGGTCTAGAGAAGTTCAATAACCAGTTCAGAGTAATACAGCTGAGAAAAACAGGCTTTTCTGATTACTACACTACCCATTCATATTTATTTTTCACATATTTGGATGTTCATATTCAGAAGAGGAACCAAGAATCCCCATGTAATATTACATGCTTAATACTAGCATCATCATGATTAATAAATAGCAGAAGATTCATTCCCAAAATCTAACGCTACAGAGTTTTCCATTGTACCAGAGATACTTAGATCATGTCTAAGACTACATTTCTAAAAATCTATAATGAAAAAAAAGATTTAAAGGAATCAATAGAACATGATGAAACTTGGAGTCTTTATTTTCATGCAAATAGTCTCAGGATGAAGGGCAAGACATAAAGATTCAATGACCTTAATTGTAAAAGAATTAAAAATTCCATTAGTAACTATCACAATTTAATAATGCTCATTTTTTGCAAGAATAGGTGATAGTTACAGGAAATTATAGCAACCTCTTAATTTCTGTGATTTTTTTTCAAGCGCATTTTTCTAGTTAAAGATTAGATGCCTTTCTTAACTGCCAATAACAAAAGGTTAAGAAAGAATCTTTGCCAATAAGAAAGTCCCTGTGCTCAGAGTCCTCTAAATCAGAGCTGGGCTATCCTTGTGATAGTAAGTTTCTTGCTCCTAGAGGAATTAAAACAGATGACAACTTGTCAAGGAATTAACTGAAAAGATTCACAATCTTTAAGGGTTATAGACTTTTCTAGAATCTAATTAAAGCCATGGATATTTTCTTCACAAAAATGTGTAGATGTGCAAAATTTTGCATACATTTAGGGTAAAAGGCTTTGCTCTGCTGTGTCTATATGGCAGAAAACCATTTGGCTTGGGATGAATCCTATGCATCTAGGTATAGGCAACAGTATGCAAAGTGGGAAAATTTTTATAATCTTTGTCCTTTCTTTCTCAACCTCATTTCCAAACACACATGGAAATGGTGATTGCAGCTTGGCAGGGGTGGGGGGGATACGATAATCTTGCTTCTTAAAGTTTGTTGGGTTTCTTTTTTTGATAAATCAAGATATTTCACATCAAGTTTCAGATTTTTGGCTTGGTCGAAATAAAACATAACTGGAAGCCTGCTTGGTAGCTTGACACCTATTTGCTGGGGTGAATGGAAGACCATCTGCTAGATGGGCCTGCTGCCTGTCACACCACTGACTCCTGCCACTCCAGGCCCAACTTACTCACATCATACTCAATTGCAGTACCTATTTCACTACAAATGTGAGTGTGCAATCCCAAAAATAGAACAATGAGTCTCTGAGAGAAATTTTCTGAACTGGCCATCACAGGGACCACCATTCTTCCCTTGAACCCCACTGTCCTTCGCAGTGGGGAGAAACAGTACACAAGGGAAGGAAAGTGGGAGAGGCCAGGCCCAGATCAAACAGCAGAATAGAGAAACCTGGGCCTTCTGCAAACTGAGCCCAAGAGGCAACCAAATATACTCACTAATGTTCACTGTATAAGTCCAATTTTTCTCCTTTTGACTACAGAAAAAAACACTAGTAGCATGTGGATAGAGGAACCTGGAGCAGGAGCAGTCATTTGAATGAAACTGACTTCCAAACCCATTGATTATGAGTTTGAACTTGAGCTGGATGCATGCAAAAAGATGATTTCTCCCTCTATTTTCAGTTTACCTGTGAAGTGGGCCCTCCTCTCCCGGACACCTTCCCTCTAAGCCCAACTAGAGAAGCAGCATCTAGGAAAAAGAAGGGGCCTGGACCGGAAATGACAGGTGGTCTCTAACGGTCTTGCCATGCAACTGCAAACTCAATTTTCACAACAATCTCAATGGTGCCTAGAAGAGTGACTAGAAGTGATCTCTCGGTTGATAAAACTCGCACTTTGGTACAGTGTGGTCTAACAGTTAAACTAGCTTTGCATTCAAGATTCAAGTATGTTTCTATCAGCTGGCAAGCAAATACTTCAGCAGTTTTCTGAGGATTTTTGCTGCATTTTATCTGACTAGACGTTTATAAATATTTGTTTGAAATTTGTATTTCATTACTAAGAATAAATAAGATAAAAATGTGTAACTGATGATTCCAGTAATAGGAATTGTCCTATCTTATAATCTTAATTCAAATAAGACAAAAATATAATCACTAAACATCCTGAACATGGCAAACATTTCACCTCCATGAAATTCTTGTGGGGTTTAAGGGATACAATAACGATGGAGAAAAAGATCTAAGTCAAAAACATACAGGCAATGTTGAAAATCCATGAAAGGCAGAAACCAGCAGTTACAATTATCCAATTTGCTAGCATTAAAGCTCTGTCACATCCTCGCAACCTATACTACAAACCCTCGTAACTTGGGAAAGTTATGCAACGTTCCCACCTTCAACACGTTGACTGCCTGTGCAAGAAAGCAGATGAAATCATGACTCAGGCCTTTCATCTCGCTGCTAACCGACCTTGCAGTCGTATTCAAGCCACTGAAGACGTTCTGGTCTGTTTCTTCATGAGATCAGTAAGGGATTCTGTTATCACAAATGCTGGGAAAAAGTATGTTTCCCTTCAGTTTAAGGTATTTTGGGTACATGAGCATATTATATGGCTATTTATTACCCCACATGAAAACTTAATTCACAAACAACAAAATTGTTTTCTCATCTACTAAAAAAACCAAGACATGTTTATGTTATCTTATTCTGTAATCCAAATGTAATTAATGCAACTAGAATGGCCTTATTGAGCATAAACATAAACTTATGTCCTGTATTTAGGGTGTGGTGTGTGTGTGTGTGTGTGTGTGTGCGTGTGTGTGTGCAGGGTCTCACTAGGCAGTTCAGACTGGCAGTGATCCTCCTGTTTTCAGCCTCCCTAGTGCTGGAATTACAGGCGTGTGCCACCATGCCTGGACTCCATTGCTGACTCAGCGTGCCCCGGGGGCAGAGCTGGAACTGCATGCAGTGCCAGGATCAAACCCTGGCCCCTGTGCTTCCCTAAGCAAGCAATTGGTCTGCTGAGCTATCTCGCCAGCTCTTATATCCTATATTTAAACATCAAAGATTATCAGTGATTATCTCATATAATCCAAATCTTTTGACTCATTTTTTCCATTAAAAGATGCCCCTGATACTTGCACAGGTGAAATGATCAATACACTACCTAGAAAATAAGTGATTATAAATACTTAAATATCTGTTTGTTTCTTTCCTTTTGCCATTTGTTAGCGTAACATTTATGGCTTTAAATATTACCCCCAGCCTATTTATAACAACAGTGGATAGCACTCCTCATTTATCTATTTAAGAAAGGCAATTAGAGGAGGGGCCAGCTACTGTGATGGCAATTTGTCATTAACAGCAGTTTAATTAAATAGTCTCATCTACACATTACTGCACCATCTTGTGCATTTTTTCTGCCTCAGACTAAATACTTCTAAGCCATAATAATCCACAGATCAAAAATTCAGCTGCTTATGAAAGTGAGAAAATAGTGATTTACATGTTACACTTTAAAAGCTTCATCAAAGCTGTAATAATTTTGTTGGATAAACAATGTGATTCTTGAGATTAATAAGAATTTCTAAATATGAACAATATGTACCCTGAGGAGAATATTATCTAACAAGGAACTGATAAATTATGTTGGGCAAATAATCTGCATACTAAAAATGTGTGTTAATGGAGACAGGAAATTAAATATTGAAATGTGTAAATAGCACACAGTTTGGCGTGTTGGGTTTTCCCCCTTAGTTGGGTTAAATCCCAGCTTCAAAATAATAGATGTCCCAGTGCATGTCCTCGTCATTCACACAGAAAACAGAATAAACTGCCATATGTCTTAGATCCACATTCTCACTGGGCAGGAAATCCGAAGTTCTTTGACATTCTCATTTGAAAGCGATACTTTGGAGCAAACAGGAGGAAATATCTATGGAATTTTTGTCTACACTTCCAAAAACTGCATTTGGGACCTTTATTTCTCAAGCACATAATCACCTTAGAAAATTGGAATAAAATGTTGCTGAACTGAAAGACGATGATATGGAACCCAGTGGAAACATCGCCAAGACTGAATTAATCAGAATGTTCATATGGAGCCTGGACTCTGCAGCTGAGTATTAGCTGAAGTGTTCCCGGAAGGGCATTTCACCACCCACTCCTGGTGGGCTATTGGGAACACCCCATGGCCAGCTTGGAGAGCCTGCCCTGTCAGCCTCTGTTTTCTTCCTCAGAACACATTTGCGAGAAGATAGAAGGGGGAACACTAGCGCTGACTACTGCTTGGGCTCTAGAACATAATAAAGAACATTTACAGATTAACATAGAAGAAGCCCAGATTAAAATGTATAAAAATTATGGATAGGCAATTTTCAGAAAGAAGAACATAGATGTCCATAAAAACATTCAAAAGGAAGTTTAACTTTTGCAGAATCAGAAAAAAAATCAAATGGAAACAAGATACTATGTTGAGTAACAGAGAGAAAAATCTAACTGTACCAAGAACTGTGTAATAAAAATATGGAGTGACTAGAGTTTTGATACACTATTAGTGGCTGAGTAAACTGAGTAAAGCTTGGCAATTGTCCATAAAACCTTAAGATACAAATACCCTTGAATCTATTAATTCCATTACTTGTAATATACCTCAAATGGTCTCAAATTTATGCAGAAACACAAGTGTGTGTACGAATCTTAATAGCACTAGTGTGATTTATATAATATCAGGAAATAATCAAAATGAATATAATGTAGTATTCATAGAATAAAATACTAAATTGCATTTAAAAAGAACTAGAATGGCATATATTAAAGGAAAATCTCCTACATGCAATATTGAACCAAAAAAAGTTGTAAAAAGATGTAACTCATCACTCCAGTCACTTAGATATTTTTAACATGGAGTATAATGATATAATTGTTTGGACAAAATGTGTATCGTTTGGAGTATAATAATCTATATTATAGCCTATATTGTTTGGAGTAAAATGTAAAGAAATTAGGAACTGAAATAATCACCACACTTAGAAGGAAGTTTTTCTTTTCCTAAAGAGGGGCACAAACCCTGTGAGACTGTTTATCCTGGTAATATTTTATTTTCTGAAGTGGGTTGGTGGAGACATAAG
>NDGM011177644.1:0-7500 GCA_002564305.1 Octomys mimax | reverse complement strand
ATTTTCAGGGATGGGGTAATATGAACATTTATTTGACTGGTCCCGAACTGATGAATATTTAGGTATACAAGATTTTTTTCAGTAATTATTTTAGTACACGTCTTTGTACCTTCAGTGAGGTACATATGTGTCGTAACATCATGATAGCAGCTTCACAGAAGACAGCTGATCAGATCAATGATTTCCTCCTGCATACAGCACAGAGTTACTGTGGGGATTTAATGAGCTGACTCTGAGAAAGTGCTCAGGGCAGAGTCAGTGTAGAGGGACCACTCTGAAAGCATGAGGTCTCAGAGTAGGACCCCTACATCTCTTGATGCCTTCTGGAACTGTGATTGAGATTTTTTGGTGTCCAAGTTCAAATTCTAAAAAGTAGAAATAAAAACAAAATCACCCAACTCTACATGGGGCCAAAGGAAAGCTGCTGTGGGAAGCTGGGGTTGCAGGGGCCGCAGGAAGTGACTCTGCACCTAGGGCTGGCGCCTCCCGCCCCTCTGGCTCTCCTGGTCTCCTCTGCCTGCTGGGATCTCACGCCCACGCAGCCGCCTGGATCATCCGGCTCCCATTTGCCTAGCTTAACCTGTCCGCTGGCAAGAGCTATGGTGGTTGGATATAGCACAGACCACACAATTACCTTTGAATTCCAGACAAACAATAAAAAAGATACTAAATGTGTATTCATCGTTTATTCATCGTTTAAATTCAAAGTTAACTGTGTGCTGTATTTGTTTTGCTAAGTCTGGAAACCATATAAGCCAATTCCAGAAAACTCCAAGAAACACTCTGATTGGCCCTGGGGATGTCATGTGTCTGGGTCGGAGTTAATCAGGTAGCCAGGGGAGCAGATCCTGGATCACATACCCTTTTCTGGACTAGGGTGGGAGTAACCAAAACTGGGGATCTCACTCAAACTCTCCAAATAACTTTTCAAAGGTCGGGGGGGGGGGCATGGGGACAAGGGAGGGGAGCTCATGTCAGATAGGTAACAACAACCAGCTTATTAGCAGGTTCTATGAGACTCAAACCCCCTCAGTGGTGCAGTCCGCATCCTCAGGGAAATGGTGCTGGTGCAGCCAGGGCAGGAAGGCGTGGGAGAGCCACCCAGCCATGTACTGAACACATGCTTTCCCATGGAGGGGCCTGGGGCAGGCAGATACCCACAGTGAGGGGCTAAGAGGAGAAACAAATGGAAGTGTTTCCCAGGAAAAGGACCATATTTCTCGAACATATTAAAGAAGAGGGTTTCTAGAAAACAGGGCATCCTAGGATGTTTTGAGACTTGGCACAGAGTCAGTGTCTAAGACAGAAGTGAATGCAATGCTGCCAACAAGTACAAACCACTTGTACAAACATTTTCCTCTAGAACTTTTTCTACTAGAAAACTTGAATTATCAACTCATTGCAATATTGCTTTGTCGATTCCCACCACCACCTACTTCCATCTACCTTGTGGTACTCAGCATTCAAGACGGGATCCAACAACCCTCATCCTTTGAAATTTAAACTGTTGCGGCAGGCCCTCCCACAATGCACCAAGGTTGGTCCCTGTGGTCAAGAGAACAATAGCCATGATGATCTACCACTGCAAAAGCAGCCTATCAGGGGTCTCACAACTTCCATCATGGCTATTCCTATAATCTCTGCTGGATAATTCACTCTAGGGAAAATGAACCATTTTATTGGAAACAACAACATACCCAGCGAGTAAGACACTGAAGCTTCCAATCAGCAAATCTCAAAGAACTGAAATATCCTGCCAATATCCATATGAATGAGCTGAGGAATGGACCTTCCATTCTAACCTACCTTTTAAGACCTTAGACCTAGCCAACGTTCTCAATCTAACCTCACAAGAGTCCCTGAACAAGAGCAACCAGCAGAGCTACTCCTGGACTCCCGACCCCACATGATATAATAAATACTAATTTTGTATGCTTCGTTTGAAGCTATTTACACTTAGGAGTAATATCTTCCACAACAGATAACCTAATATGCCCCCATCCACATTATTTTGAAATGCAATCCACATACATTATTTCATTGATAAATATTCCAATGTTTCTGAAAGAAAAACAACTCTTATAAACAAAACCACAATACACATCTGACCTGATGTCAGTCAGGAGCCCATAGGTTGAATCTCAATCCAAATAAGGCCCACATGTTGTGATAGGTTAAGAGGTCTCTTGGGTCTCTTATTCTAGAGTTCCTCTGTCTACGTTTTTTGTCAATTTTTTATTGTTGTTAAACAAATCAAGTTACTGAACATGGAGAGTATCCCAGAACCCACATTTTACTATTTGCACTCCTAAAGTGCCATAAAATCTGACATTCTTGTAGAACATCAATTGTTTGATTGAGCACCTTGCTACGATTGCAGCTTGATTACATATTTATTTATTTTGTATTTGCTCTATTTATATGTGTTGCGACTTCCTTCAGACAAGCATCTGGTCATCTCTCTGTGGCAGTGGTGTCTACTGACGTCCAATGATTCGTTAATTCAGTAAGAGACACAAAAAGTTGATAGCTTAATCCTGTCACCTATTAATTAGATAAAAATTTTCTAGAAAAAGCAGCTTATCGGATAAATTACTTGTAGAGGAAGTGTGGATAGCTAGGTGTTTTTCATTTATTTAGTGTTAGTTTTCATAATGAAGATGTGTCCATGGCTGACCAATAAAGGGCTTCCACCCCTCTTTTAGTAATATTATGAACTTAAATTTTTTCTGGTTCTTGTTTTTATTATCAGCATAGGTGTGTATCATACCTCAACATGTGACGGGCTGGGGGAGGTTTCGGGAGCATGCTCAGTGTACCCCATCTTTGGCCAGCCCGTTTCTCTTTAGGACTACACCCCCATCCCATTCTCTCATTGTAATCAAGAGCTTCCTTCTTCCATGATGGGCAAGTTGCTCCAGGCTCATACTGTTACTCTTCTGTCTCAGACTCTGAATCAGCCACTTCTTCCAAGAAACGCAGCAAGTCCACCAACCTGATCTATTACACCTGACAGCATCTACTGTCCAGGTATGTACTTGGGAAAGGAACAGGGAGGGAGAGCAGAATAAATAAATAAAAAGACCACTATGGTATGGCCTTACTTATTTTTCTCATTGCTAAGACAAAATGCCCAAAAGGAGAAAGGGTTTATTTAGATCCCAGTTTGTAGAGGCTTTGGTCCATAACCAGCTGGCTCCCAGGCAGGGTGGCTCATGGCATAAGGGCAACTGCTAGTGGCAATGAAAGACAGCAAAAGCAGCAGGGGAAAGGACACAAGCCTCTTTCTGCCCCTTATATTTATGTAGCCCACTCGCCCTAGGGTGGGTACACCACTCACACCCTTAATCCTACCGTAACTATGCCAGACCACGGTGTACTAACCATGAGAACTCCATCTGTGGCAGCTGCAATGGCCCACGGATGGGCAGCCAAGATGAGGCCCTCATTATTCTCAGAATCCTGTATCTCTGAGATGCACGTATGCAGAGGAGGGGCTCCTGCATCTGTGGGGTTGGGAGACTCAGGGAGAGATCTTGTTGAGCCACTGTGAAAATGGACCACCCGCTGGATACCCATAGGGAGGAGCTGTCCAGGCAGTATTTACTCGTACACACAAGTAACACAAGTCATGGGACATTTCCATGAAGTGGATGAAAGCAGTAGAACTCAACCCAGTGGGTATTTAGCTTAGAACCACAAGACATCTTAGAGTACATATTGTGTTTAGTAATTTGCATTCTACCTGTTAGGTAAATTATATCATTGCAAAGAGGCTTTGCGCTTCATAAAGACAATTTCAGCATTTAAAAGAGTGGTCTCTTTTAATCTTTTGACAGTAATTTTAAAAAATGAAAAAAATAGTCCTTTATGGACATGTCATGAAATTCTTTCTTAGAGAGATTTCTTCTGCTGCTTTGTTTCCCTTGTCAGTGATCGCATCTTCATTTCCTAGAACAGGAGCATGCGTGCTGTCTAGGAAGCTCTCTGCTGATTTCACGCCCTGTGGTTGAAAAATCCATACTTGCATTCCCTGTGCGTCACCACTGTTCAGTTTTATAGCATGAAAATGGCCTTGAGTCTGTGCTGCTCAGTTAGCTGTCCTGGCCTGTCTGCTGCTGATCCAAGGGTCCCTGTGAAGGGCATCCTGGCCTGTGTTATGAAGCCTCCAGCCTATCATTCCATTTCAGAACTGAGTCTTAAGCCTCTGGACTGTTGAACAACCATTTACTCTAATAATTGATTGAACACAGACTCTACATGCCTATGATTTCCTGCTTAGTCTGCGTTCCTAGAACGCTGAGCCACAGTACACATGTCCTTCTTCCCTGTCTATGCTCTGGCCTCCGTGACATCGTTATAGCCCTGTATGCAATCCACTTCCTCTACCCCAAGACCAAGGCATGTGCTGTCCCTCTACCTACAGCATTCATGCCCTGGCATGAATTTGCCTGGTTCACCTCAAGGCCCTTGTTCAGGGGCTCTGTGTGAACTAGCAAAGTAGCACCAGCCCTCTTCATGGCCCCTGTTACTTTGCACACATCTATCTGCTCATCGACTGAGATCTGTCTCTCTCCACCAGCACAGGAACACTGTGAGAGGAAAGCAAGTCTGCTCTTGGTCCACTGGTAAAAATAGTATGGAGCATTTGGGAGATTCTCCATAAAAAGCCACTCAGTGCTTCATAGGAGCCAGAAGCAAAGTAAATATCTTAGGATAAAATGTGCACCACAGGGGAAGGAAGAAGAATCCATACTAGAGCTCATGTACGGTTGAGATAGACTTTGTTTCATCTAGTAGGGGTGTGGATTTGAGCTAATTAAGTGTTCTTGGTGACCTCTTCCCCAAAGTGGTAATTCATTTTCTTTTCTTTTCCTCTTTTTATTTATGTATTTATTTTTATTTTTAGGGAAGGGTCTACAGGGTGTTCAGGGTCTCACTACTAGATCAGACTCATAGTGATCCTCCTATTTATAGCCTCCCAAGAGCTGGGATTACAGGCGCACGCCACCACGCCCAGTCTCATAATTCATTTTCAAAGTAGAAAAAGTCCTGCTCTGTCCTCTACCCCTTTCCTGACGCCAAGTCTGGGAAGAGACTGGAAGGCCATGCGCTCCATGCTTCTGACTTATGAAACTTTGCTAACTGAGTACAAGACCAGAAGGTTAAATTAGCAAAGTCACTCTCCGGTCAGCACTCAGAGAAAAACATGACTCCACTGTAGGACGAGCATCACACACACCTCAAGGAGGACAGTTACTAAGACCACCTGGCTCAGGTGGTGCTCTGGGGAGGGAGGAAACTTGCAGTCTGAGTCTTAGCAGGTAGACACAAATTGAAACGTGGAGAACTACAAAAGTCATTTGAAAACTACTTAGCAAAATCTTCTGAATAACTTCCTGAAACAGTGTGCGAAATGATTAAGAGACAGAAATATTATGACTCGAAAATTCAGCTCAACTCTCTGCATGGCCCGACGTGGAAATGCATGCAGAGAGAAAGGTCTTAGCACAGACTTCAACCCAGCGAGGCTGCAGCCATGTTTTGCCCCTGCCAAGTCATAACTAGGAGGGAAAACCTCCCAACTTGCTGCTACAGGAGACTTGGCTGAGCCCTTCGATTAAAACAGAACTCTAGATCCAATCTTCCCCTCCACACTTTTCCCCAGAACCCAGGACAAGACCAGAGGATGCACGCTGGCCACATCCTTGCAAAGAGGGCAGCAAAGTGTTCTGAGGGAGGAAATCCACAAATAAGAGGTGAAAGCCACAAGTTACAGGTGTTTGAAATGAAGATCTAAAACATGGAAAACTCTGAAATACAGGAGGCAATTAGAATCACATGCAGAGCCAGCAAGGTAGCTCAGTGGACTAAGCACCTGCTTAGGCAAGTGCAGGGACTGGGGTTCAATCAGCAGTACAGCCTGCCCTGCCAGCCACACCCCTGGGTGCACTGAGCCAGTGACCAAATACAGGTGTGGCTGGGGGGGGGGGCTGAAAACAGGAGGATCACTACAAGTCTGAGCTGTGTAGTGAGACCCTATACCAACTACATTAAAAAAAAAATCATAACCAGTCTCTAAAGTGCTACCATTCAAAGAAATCTACATTAATACCCGCCGACTAGCTCCACCTGACCAGAATCGTAAAGCACATAGAAAATAAAAATGGACTTTCTTGAGAAAAGCACTATGTGTAATTCTGCTCAGTACTGATTAAAATCTTCTGCTTTAAAGAATGTGAAATTAAAATGTGCATCTTATCCTGAAAGAAACAAACCTGAAAGTCAGCAAGGTAAAATTTCAATAGTTTCTAGACTTTACATCAGGTATCGTGGGCTAAAATGGCCCTCAGACAACTACTTTGAAATTCCAATGTGCAGCACCTTACAATGTAATCCTATTTGGAAACTGGGGAATGGCAGGTATCAGCAGTTTAATTAATGTGAGGTCATCCAGGTGGATACACACAGGGAAGAGACGACATATGAAGACCGAGGTGGCAGCTGGGCTGAGGCGGCTACAGCTGAATGGCCCAGCAATGCCAAGAATTGTAGGCGACCACCAGGAGCCGGAGAGGCAGGAAGAAGCCCTTCCCTACAGGCTCCAGAAGAAGAACAGCTTACTGATGCCTGAGAAAAGGTTTGAAAAGTTTGCAAGATGAATTATTTAACTCTTACGAGGCATAGTGGTGCATGTCTGTAATCTCAGCACTTGGGAAGCTGAGGCAAGAAGAGGCCTGTGTGTTCAAGGCCAGCCTGAATTTCATATTGAGACTTTGTCTTAAAAAACAAACAAATAAATTGAACTCTTTTAGTGTCATAATGTGTGTGTGTGTGTGTGTGTGTGTGTGTGTGTGTGTTTGTCTGTGTGTAGCTTTGGAGGGAGGTTGCTTTTTGCAAACATGGAAAGCTAACCCAAGGCTTTTGTACTGCACCATTAAACTATATTTCCCTCCCCCTTATTGTCCTATTTTCGAGACAGGCCGTCACTAGGCTGGGCTCTAGCTTTCCTTCCCGCTGCCTCAGCCACCCCCACCCTGCTGTACGCCAGCATTATGCAGGCTCTGAGAAGGCCTGCAGCAATGAAGCATCTGAAAATCTGTGCAAACTCTCTCATAGGCTTTACCAGAAAACCTCCTCTTCCACACCGCCTCGGCACAACCCCTAATATCTCACCACAGAATTGTTATTCCTCCAAACACCTTTAAAAGAGACACCAGCACATCCCACAACAAAAGAGAAGCAAGATACCAACTTGCTCTTTCTAGGCAACAGGGCCAGAAGCCAGATTTCCGCAGCCACCTTTATATGCGAAGTACAAGAGGAACTTGAGAATTCTCCCCCATTTGCAATGCCTAAATTAAGCTGGATATTATTCAGCTAAGGTTTCCATAACAAAACCACCAACCAGGTGGCTTAAGCATGACACGCACTTTCTTCTGGATCAGGAAGCTGGGATTTCGAGGTGTCAGCAGGTTTGGTTTCACTTGAGAGCTCTCT
>NDGM011177642.1:0-17001 GCA_002564305.1 Octomys mimax | reverse complement strand
CAAGGTTAATCATTTTGAAAAATAATGAAGTGAAAGTTTGCATAGCACACTCAGGATAATGAATGGAAATGAAGAAGAAATTGGAGAGCAAAAGTGTTGCAGTGTTAATTTTCACAGAACACCCACCACCCATCTACTAGAGAAGTGACTATTTTGAAATTGGAAGATGAATACTGTACCCAGGGGTCAGAGTGAGAAACCTAGTGATTCTCATTTTAGTATTTTAAAACTAACTGGCATATGTTCCTGGCAATTTCATTGCATAAATCATGTTTTAAATAAATGATGTAGGAACATTCTCAGAAAATGGGGGCATTTAAATTTAGAACTTCAAAACTGGGTGTTATGTTTTGACCCCTGAACAAGTTTCTTTCTGTTTATAGAGTGTATTTCAACATATCAGTTTATAAATTAAGGAATAAAAGTTGGAAAAATTTACCCCAGTGGAGGTGGGAAAGGAAACAAAAACACATATATGGAAGAATCATTGGAAGTAAAGATGGTAGGAGATTTTGAATAGACATACTGACCTTTTAGTATCTGTACCATGCACACAGATAGGAATGCTAATAGAGTTGTGCATTGCAAAGTAAACCATCATAAATCTGCCCATGAGTACATGCGTTTAGAGTGCTGTTTCCCAGACTGGAACCTTCTTCTAGAGAAGAGGAGACAGTATCTTATAGATTCTCCCTTCATAGAACTCTTTAAAGTTAATACATATAAAAAGCTAATTATGGGTTGGGCATCATTTTAAGTTCCAGCATGTATTAATTCATATCATCCTTGGGAGAAAATGGCTTGTGATCCTCAACTACAAATGACAGAACAGAGAGAATAAAGAACTAACCTAAAGCCACACATTGGGAAGTGGACTTGTCAGAGTTCAGACTAAAAAAGTTCTGTTGCAGAGTGCTCTGAGAATCTTCACCACTGTGTGAATGATCTAGTGATACTGGAATGGAATGTTGTTTCCGTGGAAGCCAGAATGCCACGGAAATCATAATAGATCTTACCTTACCTTGAGGAGACTATGTCTACATATGAGACCCAGAGCCCATGACGGGGAATTCAACATCTGGTCTCTTGGCTCCAAATTCGCTCTTTGGTATCCATTAGGCAACAATGGACTGGATTCTAAACACTTCTTAACAATCAGCACACTGTGAAGAAGTTCTGTCAGTAGAGGGCATTGAGGTGAAAGCTTTTCTTTCTGATTCCAGTGCTCACCTTTCCTTGCTCCTGTTGCCTCACAGTGCATAGATGGGAATATCCTGTAGTTCCCTGTTCCAGCCATATACCCAGAGCACAGTACTTGAGAAAATGAGAGCCTAGGCTCAGACCTAAGGACTGCTTTCTTTCAATTCTGTTGTGAATACCAAATGCTCCAGGCTTTCCTCCTGAAGTGAGGCACCCTGATCTCTGCCCAGCTGCTCTCTAGCACTGATTCATTTGTCCCTTAGAGACTTGTGGTTGCTTGCTTTGTAGGTGAGGCAAGTTTTTACCTGGGAAAACCAGCCAACTTCCCCATCTCTCAGTCATCTGCAGCCACAGGTTCTTTGATTTGATCCAGACAGATGCATTGGGGAGAAGTCCCTCTTCCAATATTGTCTTTCTTTCCACACTCACCATTAGCCTGAGAGTACCTATTAGAGTTATTCTTCTACCGTAGCTTAACAAGTATGTACATTAAGTTTCCTCTCTTTAAATAGTTATGCTTTCTTGTTCCCAGTTGGACACACACTGATGGAGAAACCAACAAGGCTGTCTACCTTGGAGTGTATGATACACTGTTCCTGAAATACATATAAAGTAGCACATCTCTTCATCAGCATGAGAAATGATGCAGGAAGCTAAATCAAATTGTGTGTGTGTGTGTGTGTGTGTGTGTGTGTGTGTGTGCGCACGTGCTTGTTCTTATGTGTGTGTGTGTGTGTGTGTGTGTGTCTTTCTGTGTAAATTTTTTTAGCAGAACGTTGGGATTATACACATCTCTGTCCCGGGATGAGGAGAATGAAACATTGAGTTTTCCACAAAATATTTGCTACCCAAACACCAGCTTGAGTATCACACTGAAATAAAGTGATTCTTAAGGCCCTCCTGTGAAAGATTCAAGTCTGTGAATTAATGACTAGATTATACTTTGTGATGCCTGTTGAAATTTACAAGAAAGATAATGTGTGTTTCATTCTTCAGAAATTGACTAATTCAAGTACAATTCAGAACAATTTACTAATGTGCAGTGATTTATAAAGAGATTTCACTTAAGAATTTCAGAGGAGAATGCACGGGAGAGAACAGGCAAATTGAAATGGCCCTTGTCATGAAAAGGCAGGGAGATCTCAAAACGCTGTGACTAGGGCATCTGGGATTCGCATACCCGAGCAGTCCAGTGTAACAGTGTCCTGTGGACACGAGCTGTGACTGTCTCTGGGTGACACATCTTTTCACTGGGATCTGATCATGGTCCTGTAGCAGGGTCACAAGGGAAGTGCTGTATCCAAATACAACAATTGCGATTTCAGCTTTTTTTTTTTTTCCAGTAATTGAACTCAGGACCTCAGGCTTGCTGGGCAGGTGCTGTGTCATTGAGCTACATATCCAGCCCTAGCACTTTTGTTTTGCCTACACTCACACCCTCATTCCATCTCCCATATGATCATAATACCGGACTGAGCTGTGAAATTGCTGATATTTGATAATTTTTGACCAATATGAGATCAAGTTTATTTACTTCAATTTAGCACAACTGCACCCAGAAATATTTCAGTGTGTATCTTAAAAGTAGCTCAAGGCCCGGCCAGATAGCTCAGCAGATTAAAGTGCCTGCTTAGACAGGTACAGGGTTCGATCCCTAGTGTGCTGTGCTGGCTTCTCCCCCGGGGCATGCTGAGACAGTGGCTGAGACTGGGCTTGATGTTGCATGCCTGTAATCCCAGCTCTTGGGAGGCTGAAAACAGGAGGATCACTGAAAGTCCGATCTGTATATTGAGACCCTGCAGTCCCTGTACTAAATGCACAAAATAAATAAATAAATAAATAAATAAATATTAAAATGACTCATTTCCAGTAGAACTTTTAATAACATAGTCAGGAAACTACTATTATTATACCAAAATGTATAATAAAAGTCTCTAACATTATAAAGCATCCAATCAGCATTTACATTGCCTTGATTTCTATCTTTTTAAACTTGTTTGCTTTGTAATGTTCTGCATTTTCATCATGCCTTCATTTTTGTCCCAGGCGGGGTAGATAAGCCTCATACAGTGAGTTGGGAATAATTCTTTTTATTCATATTTTATCAGTATGTGTATGCTTGGTATCAATTATAATTTAAGTGTTTGGCAGGTCTTCCCTGTAACCCATCTTGATCTATAATATTCTTTGTGAAATAAATTTTAAGGGTACTTCAATTTCTTTCAAAGAATTCTAGTACATTATTGATAGTTTCTATTTTTCACAGAGCTCAATTTGATAGATCGTGGTTTTGAAGAATTTCCTTTTCATTTTATGTTGTTGGCTTTATCATTATAAAACTCTTTGTGAGCCCAAGTTTCTTTTCAGATGCCTGGAATCCTAGCTGCTTCGGAGGCTGAGGCAAGATGACTTCTAATTTAAAGCCTGGCTGAGAAAACTGAATGACTTGATGAGACCCTGTCTGAAAATAAGAAATAAGAAAGGATAAAAAGGCTAAGGATAGAACTCAGTGGTAGGGTGCTTTACTAGCACACATGAACCCCTGAGTTGCTTCTCTAGTAGCATACACACAAGAACTACTTCTAATATTACTTTATCATTTATTGACCTATAAATCAATAGCAGTTATTATTAATTTTAATTTATTTCTGTTGTCTAAGACCACATATCCTTCATGATTTCAAGATTGTTAAGGTAACAAGACTTGTTTTGTCACCCACAATATCTGGATTTCATTAATTCAAGATGATAGTTTTAGGCCAGTGAGATAGCTTAGCAGACTAAGTGCTTGCCCAGGCTTAGGGAGCAATCCCTGGCGCTGCATGGGACACGGGCCCTGTTCCCAGGTGCTCTGAGCCAGTGATGGAGTCTGGGTGTGGTAGTGCATGTCTGTAATCCCAGCACTAGGGAGACAGAAAACAGGAGGATCACAACAAGTTTGAGCTATAGTGAGACCCTGTACAAAAAAAAAAGATTGTTTTTACTATTAAGCTAATATTCATCCACACTAAACTTTTTGTGTACTTGTCTACATTTGATCTACATTTGAAATTGTAATCATGTCTGCCTCTCCCATGAGCATGTGCGATAATTAACTGAGGTATCTACAGGAATTAAAAAAATGCTTAAAACATTGGTTTACTACAATTTTCTGTATATTTGGATTAATAGATTTGCTCAAACCACAAGCCCCACCATGGGCGTGGGTGGCACAAACAAATAGGCTTGAAGCCTGGAAGGAACAAACAGGGAAAGAAGGAGAAAGTCTTGCTTCTTCAGAGAACCTCATCTTTGCTCTCCCTTTTGGACATCAGCCTCCAGGCTCCTGCGTGGATGCTTTATCCTTGCAGTTCAGACTCTCTGGCTTCTTGATATGGACTCTAACAGGACTCTGCAGTGAGTGCCAGATCTTTAGTCTTTGACTAGATCCCCTGGTTCTCCAGAGCTCTTTTGAGCTCTTCCATGCCTGACTTTGTGGGCAGCCACTGTAAGCCTACATTGTAAATCCTTTATATAGCCCTTCTACATAATTTAATAGTAACTATATCAAATCTGTTTCTCTTGTGGACTCTAACTGATATAAATAGTATTTGCTTTCCCCTTTATTTTTTGTCTTATGAAGTACAATCAAAAGATGTAGTGAATACTTAAATCAAAACAAAAACATATTATAATAAAATATGCATTGCAATTAAACTCCCTCAAAATAGTCTCCTTTGAACAAATTTATTCCATTGTTCTTGCCACTTTCTGCAGTTCTCGAAGTTCTATCTCATGCAGTCTTCCCCTCTCATGAGTGTCTTTCTGTGGTTGCTTCAATGTCCTGAACCAATTCAAAATTCTTATGGACATTTCCATCAAATCAAAGCATCACGTGGGTCCAAATCCATCTTATTCACCACATCTGGCACTGTGCCACTTTTTGACCTTTTCCAAATTCAAAATGATGAGGAAAAGTAACATTTGAAAGATATAAACTGTTCACCATATTTTTATATGTATTTCCAATATCCATCATTATATCGATCTTCAGTACTGCATTAGAATTTTTCACCAAAACCACACACACACACACACACACACACAGAGTCACACCATTAAGAAAGGCTAGTGATCCCAAGCTCCCAATCTACAATCCAACCCATAACCTGCATAGCTAGGAAAGCCAGTGATATAGTTAGAAGACCTAAAGCCAGAGAAAGTTCCCTTTGGTTCGTCCTTAGGCATTTTATTACTTTTTAAAATTTATCTAGTTTTTCACATTTTACATCCTTTTTCCCTGAAAATATATTTTAAAATATTAATATATGTTCTTCGTTATTCCAGCATCTCATACTTAGATTTCATACTTCATCTCATACTTCCTAAAGGATAAGTTTTTCTCTTGGATATGTTACCTTCTCTTTGTTCAGGGCACGTATAACAATTTTTGTTTTGTTTGTATTTTTAGGGAAGGGTCTACAGAGTGTTCTCACTACTAGATTGGACTCATAGTGATCTGCCTGTTTACAGCCTCCCAAGAGCTGAGATTACAGGCACGTGCCACTGTGCTCAGCCTCAATTGCCAGCTCAGCGCACCCCGGGGGCGGGGCTGGCACAGCAGGCCCAGGAATCAAAACCCCCTCCTGCACCTGCTTGCAGGAGCTTTAATCTGCTAAGGTATTTGGCTGGTCCTATGTATAACAATTTTTGTTGTGTGCTGGATACTCCATCTGAAAGGTAGATTCTCTATATTTTCTATTAGAATTCATATATTTTTGAGTTTTACATTAGAAGGAGGTTAAATTTTTCATATCATCTTGAATATATGTAGACAGAACATGTTCTCACTCTGTGGTTTTGCCCTCATAAGATTTTTGGGGCAAGTCTGAGCTGTTTACTAATCACCTCTAAATTGGGAAAACAGTCTATGAAGTTTTCCTCCTTATCACTGTTGATAGCTTTTGAAAATCTCTGCTTTCTATTTTCAGATTTATATCTCTTTCAATTTCAAAATTTGTATCTTGACTTGTACTTTTACCATGTGTGTATCTAGATCAAGAATAAGTCAATGTTGGATGGTATTTGCATGCAGATATTCTCCTCTTGTGGCTGTTTCCTTCATAGGGTTTCCCCCCTTCACTTCACTTCACTGGCAGCTCTGAACAATTCCTTTACTTCTGACCAAATAAGACCACCGATCTTGCAGGAGCTCTAGCCACCCTAAGTATGAACAGGAAGGAGAATGCTATCAGGGGAAAGCCCTGGCTTCTGTGGATCTCACATCATTTGAATTTTTGCTTTCAAAATCACATCCCCTACATTCCCCATCTGCTTTCAGTTGCTCTTCAATGACCTGATAACTTCTTTCTTCTTTATCTTTACTTTGTGTAGAAAGCATAGTGTCAAACAAACCCACAAAGTCATCAATACTGGAAGTGGTACTTACTGGCTAAATATTTTGGTTTTTCACTTTGAGCATATACATGTCTTCTGAGCAAATCTTCCTGTGTATATCTTACTATATTGCTTTACACTTCTTTTATACTTGGGGCATATCACATAGTTTATCTACAACAAAACAAAGGCAAGACCAATTTTGTTTTCTTTCTGTAACTTGGTAAACTATTTCTAAGTCTTTCATTTTCAACTTCTTAACTATCTTTGAGCCGTGGCATCTGGCACATGTCCAAGAAGGGTTAAAATATTTAATTATTTTTCATGGGTATTAATGAATAAAATGGAACCTATTCGTAGCCCGTGCACATCTTCATCTTCTGGACCAAGTTTACCTTTTTGATTCTAATAAATGCTCTGTGCTGTGTTCTCTGTATTTCAGGCTTCTTAGAAAACTTCCCACCCCAAATATGATATCATATGTGTGATATTTTACCTTATTACTGTCCGAGGGCTTCTCTTGCAAAATTTCACAAACTGGGAGACTAAAAAAGAGATTATAAACAGAAATATCTATAGTCAAGCTGTGGGGAGTGTCTAGAAGCAAGACTTGGCTTGTAGAATCACCAGTGCAGTGTTTAACTCCACCAAATATGTTCTTTTGGTTTACCTCCGTGCTCGTTACCCTACTTTTGTATGAACACAGTCATTACCTTAGAGTCCACATCAAACCAGAACATCCTCATTTACAGTCATTAATCTAAAGCAGCAGTTTTCTGGTGCACATGAATTTTATAGAAATGCTGCTCAACACAGCATCAACCAAAGCCTTACGTGACATTTCCCAATGAAACGAATCTTTTGACAGTAGTTTTCTACTTCATTCAATTGCTTCGCCTTCTACCAAGTCCCCTTCTCTATTTGCTTTACTCTTTGCATATAGAATTGTAGTTGCTTTCTTGTCTGCTTCAGTCAACAATTTTGACTTTTGGAGGAAGAGTGAGCCTGCTATTTATCCTTGTTTTTCCAATGCTCCCTTCAATGTCTAGCTTAGAATAAATGCTTAGTAACTGGTTGGTTTTTAAAGAAACAGAGGATATAGCTTCTCAGTATTCTTTAAAGCTCTGGAACACTATTAACCTTATATATTCCCTTCCCTTTGGGCCATAATTTTTCCTTTCACACGCTCAAAAGAAAACCAGATTCTTTCTAAATTAGAAACAGAAGCTGTGGTATCAGAATGAACTGTCTAAATCTGAAAAAAAATAGAAACATAATGTAAATTTAAAAGTGTTGCTGAGAATGTTAGTAATGATATTGACTTAATTCTGCTCACCAGGGAAAGACAAGGACTGAACTCAATGTGTTGAAAAGTTCAGAAACATTAATCTTCTTATCTGTGCCCCAGAACTCCCCCTGCAAAGACAAATGAGCAAGCATTGATGAATGCTGCTTCATTAGGAGAATTTAAAAATGCAATTTGTCTTCATGAAAAGGAAGTATTTTTACATTTTCCATTTTACAATGAATCAGTGAAAAGAATTCTCAACCATTACCCTTTGACTTAGAATGGCCTTTATGAGCAGCACATCAGCTCAGTAATAGACTTACTTTCAGAGAAATCTTAAGAAGAGTGCTTCCTGGAAATATACAAAATAACATCCACTGTGCGCAGATTGCTAAGAAGTTCATTTATAATAATATCTTCAGAGTTTTACATGTCACCCTTTGTTTATTCTTGCAAGATAAAACTGAAAGCTAAGATTCAAGAGCAAATAAATACAAAAATTAATCTTAAAATAGAATTTCAGCTTTCTCTTAAGTATAGTCAAAGCCACAGAAAGATAAAAATATCTTCAGATTTACTGGTTATTAGTATGAAATTTTGTAAAAATCTCACTGACTCAAAAATACCGGGGTCACTATGCTCCTAGGGGAATAGACTCCACCTGAGCTCTTGGGACTCTGGACACTACTCCAAACTATGATCACAGGAGACCAGAAAATTTGCCACTAGATACATTATTGATTTAAAAGAAATTGAGAACTAGATAACAGTGGAAAACCCTTTGGCTCCCCCCAATTGCCTGAAAGAAAAGGCACAATTCCTTTGGCAGAAGGAGCTTACCTTGAAAATAAAATTTTCATTGGTAAAGGTATCTGTGTCAGGGAGAGAGCTGCCCACAGCTCAATGCCTGTCATCTTAGACACTGATGGGCGTAACAAGGTAGCCTGCGTTCACCGTATAGTTCGGCCCTTTTGACACCTAAAATATGAGTCTAATACCTTGCAGAAGCCTTGAGCCTCATTTCTTCCTATAGCTTAGGATGAAATGTAAGTTTCAACCCTCTGCTCACTGTCTGAATCTCATTTTTATTGGATGTCTGTGTGTTCCTGGGTGTATAATTAAAATTGTTGTTCTCCTGTGAATCTGTCTTAGGCCAGTTTAATTTGTAGAACATCCAAAGAACTAGAAGGGTCTGAAAGATCAATTTTTCCTGAGTGAAAAAAGCCTTGGTATCAAAAATACTTTCTATTTAGTCATTAACTAAATGAAAAGTAAAATTACCCAGAAACTCTCCTTATACAGTCATCCTCTTTAATGAAGATTTTGTAGTCTTTTTTTATTACCATATTCATTCAAGGAATTGTTTTGAGTATTTAAGTTTTGCTGCCACATTTAAAGTATGTAATAGCCTCCTTCCAAAGCAGCAGCTGGCTTGGGAACAGCAGGAACATTCGCACACGGACTGGGTATACCTTTGTCTGCCTCTCAGCTGAGATTGACAACATATTCATTCTTTGGTAAACATACAAGTCACCCAGTGAACTTCTAAAACTCTAGTCCCAACCGAGATTCTTTTCCAGTGGTAAGGATTTGAAACCTGAGCGTCTATACTTTAAGGAAATGCTCTGACTCAAATAGATATGATTCAGGGACACGTGAGCAGGAACGCTGATTGTCTTCCCCTCCTGAGGATGCCTTCTGCCTGTAGATCGACCTTTCTTTCTTCCCGTGGGCATTTTCTTTGCCTCAGTGAGCTTTCCTTACCTCTTTTTCAGTTTGCATACACTGCAACATTTTGCAGAAACCACTTGCTGTGTCCACGTGTCACCTCTTTACCTAGGTCTTCCACTTTGCAGACTCTCATTTACAGTTGTATACGTCATTTACTTCGACCTGAGAATCATTTCTGTGCAGCCTCAAAATCCCTTTTCCCTGGGTCTTTGGCCCCTACAAAATTCAGCTCTTCAACTCAAATGCCCACAGTCTGGAAAAAAAAATCCTCCTCACATCTCTGCACCTCATCAGCTCTCTGTATGGCCTCAATTCAGTTAAAATACAACTCTGGCTTCTGTGCTGAGGAACTCTTGATTTTCACCTCTTTGAGTTATAACTTATTTTTATCTAATTTCTGCTAACCTTAAAGACCTTCCTTTAAAAAGAATTTAACAATTGGTTGGTACTACTGACTTTGTGATTGATTCCCAGGATTTAAGTGCTAATCATATTGGAGTAAGACAAATTCTCTCACTCTTCTTTTTACAGAAATCTCTTTTCATTTCTTTACTGTACCTGCAAAGGGCTGTTTGTCTTCATCACTGCCCAAAAACTTCTGAATTACCATCCAGTTTCTTAATGAGTGTAAGTTAGGGAGTGGTGAGACAGGAAATGGAAATCGGTGGTGAATTTTGCATAAAATGTAGAAAAGTAAACGCCATGAAAAATTACAGTGAGAAGTGATGCAAAGTCAGGAAATGAGAGAGAGAGAGAGAGAGAGAGAGAGAGAGAGAGAGAGAGAGAGAAGCAACGATGCACGAAATGTCTGAAACCACAGAGGAAATGTGCAACATACAAGGTAACAAGGTGAACAACATAGCAAAGTCTAAGAAGAAATAGCTCCTGAGAAAAAGACAAGATGGATGAAGAGAAGGAATTATTCTGTGTCTGAGAAGGTATTTAATACACTCAGTTGGGAGATAACCCAGAGGGAAAATAGCCCCAAGTTTATTCGAAAATACAATGTCATTATGGGCTAATGGTACCATCAGGGGCTGGCAGAATTACGTACAGAGGTATCTTTGGGGTATTATCATTTTCACCAAGATATTGATCGGGAAGCCCTAAGGAGTTGAATGAAAGCCAATGGTGTATAACCATTTGGGGAGTGCACATTTTCTAGACCATCGCTACAGAGATATTTTACTGTCGATTTTCATTTCTGAGGGCTCAGGGGGAAAGGAAATGCTACCAGCATAGACCCTGGTGGTGTTCCCTCTGAGCCAGGTGGGAAGCAGATGGCAAATTCTGAAGTGACTGCATCCACAGTGAAATCCTATTGTGACATGGTGCCTGAAGCCTTTCGTATCAAAGAATCTTTGAGTCCTGCCTGTTCCTGTTGCTGCTGCTGCTGCTGCTTTCAAATTTCCCCGTGCTGCCTGCTGTATTTTCTATAATGGAAGCAGGTATGTGGGTGGCGGTAGATCCACCTCAGCCATTGAGGAAGACACGTGATTCCACCACACTCTGGAGCTTTCTCCTTACCGGGACTGTGCCTGCCAGCCTGTGTGTGGAGACAGTCTGCGTGATGTAGCGTCTCCTACAGAGAAATAAATTGTCTCACCTTCCTCAGAAGGAAAGAATGAGGAGTGGCAGCCATGATCCCAGGCTGGGTCACAGCCTTCGCAGCTGGGATGATAGAAGATCTCGAGACCCTGCTTAAGCCCCTGCCGTGTCAACTCGTCATACGTAACCTGCATTTATTCTCCAGGTTAGCTGACTGCCTCAAAACATCCATAGTAGTGTTCTGATTTAGAAAACTAGAATCCTTTGACCTGTGGCTCTGGCTAATTTTTTTCTATTTCATTTAAATCAAAACTGACAGCAGAAAGAACAGGCTAAAAGAGTTATTTCCCTTTGCTGCTTAATGGGATATGAAGCCTCAGCTTATGACTGAAAATAAAACTTTCCACTTGGGTAAACATAATTCTCGTTCTTTCTCTCCCCTTTTCTCTTTCCCAGAAATAATCCTATTCATTTACAAGGATATAGTAATTTAGTATAAAATAATTCCCCTTCAGCATGTTCTGTTTTAATTACTTGGCTTTCCTTGCTTGCCTTCTTCTGTGAGTTTTGGGCCATTCAATGTCTGGGCTGGCAATATAAACTACCTAACAGACAGAAGGTGGGCTCAGTGCCCCATGAAGCCCAGCAGAGCCATGAGCCCTGAACACTTCCTAGGGTGGGCATTTCTTAGAGTTGGTATGAGGCTCAAAGGTGGAAGGGCTTGGATCCCCCTGGCAACCTCTTCTGGTTTGTAGTAAATGTCACCTTAAAGCCCCAAGTGCATGTAGGGGAGGCTTTTGGAAGATGAACATATTCAGGGGTTTATAACTGACTTGCTGCTAAGAGGCAGCACTGGGCCTGGCCTGGAAGCATGCAATCATCCTTCCCAGCTCCTCCTACTGCTCCCTGCTGCCTGTCAGCTCACCTATGACAGCTCTCCTTCACCAGACCCACCCACTGTGCCATCCTACCTAGGAGCTACTGGACTGTGGACCCAAATCTTCACCAACTGCGAGCCAAAATAAAGCTCTCCTCCTTTAAGTTGTGCATGTCACATATTGTCTCATCAATGAGGAAAAGGACCAAGACACAGGCCATGGGACTCATCCTCTTTCTGGGAGTGCATCTCTAATGCTCAGAAATAGCAACATGCAGATCAAGGTGGATCTCTTGGCTGGTCCAGCATGGACCAGGTGCAGTCAATGGCGCTATAAGAAAGCTTCCTATGCAGATAACCTTTTCCAAATGTTTTATCTTAGTCTCATTGTTCCTCTCCAACCCCCTCTATGTGCTCCAGCTTTGCCTCAAATAATGAGAATAATAAGGAGAGGAGGCAGAGAATTTATCACTGAAAATTATCTGCAAGTCCCTTATGGCATTCAATTAGTCTTGCATTTTGTCATTCTTAACACTCACTAAGCTAGCTTTTCTTCTGAGAGCTTCTTTTGCATGTAATAATGTGCATTAAAATGTAACAAACAGGAATAGGGCTGGGAAATTCCATGTGTTTATAGGTATATGAAGATTTCATTCTTTTTGAAGAATGAAACTAAAATGTTTCCCATGATTTGTTTAATATTGAAACTTAATGAGTCTAACTAGTGCTATTACTAGGAAAGTGGTGGCAGGCTCAGCCAAGTTAGGGTCAGACCCCAGGGCACTGGAAAGAAAACAGGTAACCAGACTTTAATATAGAAAAATAGAGTGATTCAATTAGAAGGCAGTGTGCATATCAATAACTAAAAGAAAGTGCAGCTAGCCAATCTGGAAGTGAATTGGAAGCACGACTTCTTACTGAATTGGAGAACAAGAATTAAATTAGCAGTTGATATTGGAGTAAAACACAGTGGTGAGGTTGGAGGAATTAGGCTGCTGGGTATCCTGCTGCAAACTAGAATTACTCGGACAGCTAAACTACCTCAAAAGTTTCTTTTGGATTAAATCCAACCCAGGTTTTTGCAAAACCAGAGAAGCATAATAAAATCTGATGGTTGATTTATTTGGTGACTCCATCTTTGCGTTCGGTCCTGTGTCAGTTGCTGCAATCCCATGGCATTCCGAAGGCTTTCTTTAACCAAACAAACATATGATGTCACAGAGAAGTGAGGAACTAACTTTGCAGTCTGCATTGAATTTATAATGCATCATCTAATACAGGAGGAACTTGGGAAGAACACTATGCCCAGCTGTGTCACTTTTAGTACTCAGAAAAAGTCACTCTTCTGTGGCCTTTGTAGATATCATATTTTCCAGAAGCTGGTTTTGAAGGAACTTACTGAGGAATTTTTAAAATATTTGTCTCATCTTTCCTGGTATCTTCGGAAACATTTCGTCCACCTTTTCCTGCCTTTAGAGCATCCTGCTCTCCTTTCACTCCTGATCACTGGAAGACTGTGTTGGTGGCAGCATGTACCCTGCACGCCTACTGCAATGGAGGAGAATCAAGATTTTAGATCAGCCAGCCCTTGCTGCATCCATGGCTGCCACGTGAGAGGCTGGCTCAGGTTTTGTTCTCCACTGACTCGCTCTGTGTATGGGAGCTTCGGCAATGTCAGGAAGTGATTCAACTCCTGGCCCATGTCTAATTAGCAGTGTGGTGGTCCTGAAATTCAATTCACAGCTGGGTGCTCTACCCAATAGATAAAATCAGATTCCTCAAAGTTTCTCCAAATGCACAGAATACTCTTCCTGTACTAACATTCCTTTAATATTCTTCCTATTTATCCACACATTGAATGCTTTGCTAGCTGCTTCAGAGCATAATATACGTCCAGAGCATAATATAAATCTGAGGAGAATAAGATAAGGAGCCTGATTATGTTCTGAAACAGGAGAGAATGATGAACAACTAAAGAGTGTATTCATGGGTGATTTTAGATCCACACAATTTTGAACAGTTTCTTAAATAATAACTGTCTTGGATGTCAGGGTCATATTATTTCAAGTTTTTGAGATCAATTTTCTTATTTGAAAAATGGATTTCTTGAGACATTAGACTTAGAGGTGTTTTCAAATGACCAATTGCTGACATTTTGGGCCTTTCTAAGCCCCTATAAATGTTTAAGTGAATGCTGAAACACAGGTTGTTTCCCACATACTGGGAAACGTAATACATATAAAGTGCCTAGTTTCCAGCTGGTATGACTATTTACTTGGAAATACAAAACTGTCCCAGACTATTTGGGAATTCATACTTCAAGAAAAGCAGTATTCAAATCCACGTGTTGGTTTCCCTGTAATTGATTCTCAAAAAACTTTCTTGGAGCTGTCACTCTTCTCTCCCCCCTACTTTGCACAATTTTCCAATTTTCGCTTGATAAAGATCTATTTCTCACCCCCCGTGACTCTCACTCCAGTTGCCCTGGGAAGTCAAAATTTCTATGACACCAAACAAAGGTCCAAAATGAAATACCTTGCTTCACAGTAAGGTCTTGGGAAAGTAAAGTGAAAACAGGAAGCTCTTCCTCAGTTGGGGCACAACTGCTTGGCCATCCTGTATGTTTTCTTCTACCTATTGATCTGTATTTGAGTTAGAAATAGGAATAGAGATGCTTGTCAACAAATCATTTATTGACAATTTTATTTGAACTTTAAAGAACTGAGTCAGAGCTTTTCAAAAAAATAATTCCTATTTGACTGTCTGAGTGAATGCCAACATTTTTGCCTATTAGCATATATAGAAAGTGGTATGCATGAATTACTGAAATAATTCTTAAGCTCCAAAGTTTTGACACTCAGCATGTATTTAATGTGCTTTCTTAACATGTATTTTCATTACACTTTTTGCTGCTCTGCATTCATACAATGAGGAAACATTGATGTCTGCTTATCAATTAGAAAAGGGTCCTTATTTTAAAGCATGGGTAAATAGTATAGATTCAAAAGTTTGCAAATCTTTGGGCAAATGAAAGGAGGCAATGGCTAGCTTACTTCTATTGCCCTTTCATAGATAATCAGATCACTAAAGTGTGGCCACACATATTTGTCTGGTTACCCCAATTCAACCCTGTGGAAATAAGGTGCTGCCAGCAGCCTGGTCTGTTTGTGGTTTTGCTGGTCGGGGAACATTCCTGTCAGAGAGTCACTTCACAGAAAGATTGTTTCCAGGGTCAGTTCTGGCTCAGTCTTTCATACTTCCCAGCACCTCTGCTGCTACATTTGTTTCATTGTCTTTTCACTGCCCTAATGGTTTTTATCATGACCCCTACCTTCAAAACCTCCAGCTTTACCTCTTCACACTCCACTCTCAACAAATGCCCTTGCTTTTTACTTCACAAATAAAATCAAGTTGTCCAGGAGACAAATTCTTCCCCCTTTACCGCCTGCCCTGTACACACACAAACATGGAATTATCCTATCCCTGATGTTGGTTTCTCTACACTTATAATTGCGAAGGGAGTCCTTCCTATTGCCTGAGATCAATCTCCACACATGGCTGTGTCCCAATTTCTTTGCCCTGTGCTTCCACATTACCTTCATTTTCCTCCATGATATCTTATTCCTTCCCTTACTAGTGAAATGTCAGAATCTACTATGTCTTTAACATAGGAAAATAATGATTGTTTTATTATAAATTCTCCCAAATTCTATTTTTGTTTTAGACATCGTATTTATCTCTTCTTCATGGCTAATCCTCCAAAGAATTGTTAATGCTCACCATTCATTAATTTTAGTAATTTCTTAAGCCATTCCAATATGGACCCCACCTCTTTTTCTGTGCACAGAATGTATAGAACTTAGATAACTGGGAAGCTATGGATACTGTGTTCATTGAGAATGTTTCAGTCCTTAACTTAAAGCTCATGAACATTTTGGTTCTGTAGATAATTTCATCTTTCCTTTTAGTTTCAACCACAAACTGGAAGGATTGGAGACAGCAGTGGTGAACTTGAGAATGTGTGCAGAGTAAAAATATGAAGAATGTGGATTAAAAATAAAGATTAAGGGGGAAAGTGATCCAAGTGTCCATAACCTGTGGGAAAGTAACCCATCTAGCACACAAGTTTGGGGATTTATCAAAGACAGGAAGAGTAGAGAGAGGAAGCTAATTTTCTTTAGGGGAGAAGCAATGGCCATATACTTAGGAATTCAAGAAGCTTAGCAAACTGATGCAGAAAAACTACAAAGAAAACACCCAAGAAAATGAGAATCAAACTACTGAAAATCAAAGAAAAATTTGAAGGCAGCCAGAGAAAAACAACACTTTATGTAGTGGTAAGCAACAATCCAATTGTTGGTAAATTTCTAATTGGAAGCTATGCAAGCCAGAGGGCATTGCTGAAGGAAAGAGAAAAAAAAATCTGTCAACCTATCAATCTCTATCAAGTGAAAATATCCTTCAAGAATGAAGGCAAAAATAAAGACAGATTCCAAAATAAGAAAACTAATGATGTAGATCTACAGTATAAGAAATCATAAAAGGAGTTCTTTTTTGGAGAATGACAGCAGTTTCTTAGTCACACACACTTGTCACCCAGGGGAGGAGGATACCACATGCCATGTGAGGCCACAAGGAAGTTTTACCTGGAAACAGAAGTACAGGATTTGTGGGAGGCAAACTATGATAGCAAGAAGTTTAGAAGACTTGTGGTTCCCACAGAATGATGTGAATGGGCTTGTTTGAATAATTTCACAATTCTACATGATAGCAAGACTGACACTTGCTTCCAGAGCTTATCAGGACAGTGTCTGGTTTCCATGATAAAGAATTTTCTTTTGCTTTGTTCTATTTTTGCTAAGGGACTTTGTCTATAGGAGAAGAGTTGGAAAGGGACTTGTAGTTAGGATATTGGAGCTCTTCTGAATTTTCCAGGTATCAAAGAAGCAGTAGAAATTTTAGGAGTTAAATCATAATCAAT
>NDGM011177631.1:0-18893 GCA_002564305.1 Octomys mimax | reverse complement strand
TATTTTTCATCAAGTACTGATATGTTGAACTTTAAGTCCCTACATAATATGATAAAAAAATTTTAAATTAGAATATATTTTAAAAATAGGCATAAAGAATTATATACTTCTTTGTCTTTGTCTTTACTCTTCTTGACAAATGTGTGAGATGACACAAGAGGTTGTGAACCCGTTTGATGGTGAGCAGGTGAAGGTCTAACCTAGCTGCTTCCTGTGACCTGATGGCAAAGAAGACAGAAAGCCCTCCATATCTATTTTTCCACCCTGGTATGGCAGATGACACTGATTCCTGAGCTTCTTATCATTGGGTGGGACCTTAACCCAAGCATTTTTTTTTTTTTTGCCTTGCCCATTGACTGGCTTGTAGATGAACTGCAAGAGAAGCAACCTGAGCTGAGGTTGGGTCACTGTTATGGTCCAGGTCTGGGGATGTGAATCAGCTCTTTATTCTGAGTTAAGCCAACCACATGGCACTTCCCTCTTCGGTACATCCTCTGTGCACCTTGTATAAACTTCTCTCGTGGAATCATCAGATGTCACTCCATCTGTGACTTGTTAAACCTGTCCTTGGACTCTAAGTCCCTGGAGGGCAAAAACTTGCAATGTAAAACTTAAACAAGTAAGTCATATGAGTAGTGTGAGCCCATTAATTAGTCAGGAGGTAAGGATGTGGATGATCGGATACATTAACAAATCTGTCTCTCATTCTTAGGACAAAGTATATACCATGTTTCAAAGTTAGTCTGATATTGCTGTTCAAGCCTACAGTTAAAATGATTTGACTTCCACCCCTAAATTGAGCCCACAAGCCACCACCACCCAACCACTACTGTGGTCTTCTGTTTATTCTAGATTCTCTTGATATTCATCCAACACTTTATTCTACTTCAAACCAAGCTCTGGTTCTGGTCATCAAGGTCTAACACTGGCTACTCTCTACATCTAGTTTCACAAGGATAGTTAATCTTATTGTTTTTTTTTTTTAATGTGTTTAGTACAGGGTCTATAGGGTCTTACTACACAGATCGGACTTACAGTGATGCTCCTGTTTTTCATCCTCCTAAGTGCTGGGATTACAGGTGTGCACACCACCACACCCAGTCTTAATTGCTATCTCAGGGCACCCTGGGGGTGGAACCCGCTTGGGCTAATCTTAGCTTTAGCTTTAGCTTTACCAGTGACTATCCCTTTTACCACATAACATAAAGGTCAAAGAATCTGAGCCATCTCTGATGGCTCTAATGCTCAAATGTTTTTCCAAGTGCCAATCCCCAAGCAGTCTTTGCTTGCATTGTGTTTACCACAGCTATGAAGATTTCTCAAGTTCATTGAATAAAACTGTTATCACGGGTGCTGGCCACGTAGCTCAGTGAACTAAAGTGACTGCTTAGGCAAACTTAGGAAAACTCAGGACTGTGGTTCGAAACCTGGCATCAGTAGTGCCAGCCCCACCCCCAGGGTGGACTAAGCAGGCCAGAGTCCAGGAGTAGTGGCACAAGCTTGTAATCCCAGCACTGAGGAGGCTGAAAGCAGGAGAATCACTATGAGTCTAAGCTGTGTAGTGAGACCCTGCAACAACCAAATATATTTAAAAAAATAAAACTGACGTCAGCCTAATGTCTAGCAGGTAGGTCAGCTGTCATGGCCCACAAGCTGACTCTGGTCTGTTGGTTGTAGTTTTTAAATAAAGTTTTATTGGAACATTACCTTGCAATTCATTTATGAATAGTCAGCAGGTGCTTTCCCACTGTTGCAGACTGAGTGTTTGCAGCAGACTTTATGGCTTGAATCCTAAAATATATGCTATCTGCCTCCCACAGAATGTTAACCAAACCCTTCCTAACAGATAAACATTTTTTGTCAATCAAATGTCTGAGTTGTTTGAGCAACTTGCCATGAAAGAGTGCTTTGCAGCTGGTCATGAGTGGGTCACCCTCCCTCATTGTGTATCCTGATATCAGCAAGAGAGAATGACTTCATTGGCATTGGCTAATTGTCAGGTGGAACTTAGATAATGTTTGTTGGGAAAAGCATGGAGGAGAAAAGAGTCCTGACAGTCAAATTTCAGCCAGGACTCATAAGAGGAGCCCAACAGGATGAGAGCAAGCAAGAATAAAGCTGAGCTCTCTACCCACTTTTCATACTTGCTACAGGCTTACTGTGCTCAAGTTGCTCCCCTGAATCACACTGTCCTCATCTGTGAAGCTGCTCCACAACGTTATTTCCTTACACATAGTATCTAGAGTTCATATGGGAGGCAAGGAGAGCATGTGCATGCCATGTATGCCAGCTGAAGGTCTCCTTAAGGTGTTCTGCCCTTAACACTCTAACTGCTCCAAGCTCTATTCACACAAGGACATTTTGCCATAAGCACAGTCTTTTTTAAAAGACAATTTTATGTCAGACTGACACCAGTCACTGTAAATTAGGGACCAGTATGTCTTGTCACCACCCCTGAAAATGTGTGGATTAGAAGTGGCACAGAGTAAACACTGACAGAGCAGGCACAAATCACAGCTGGAACACATCATAGACTGGGAGCCTGATTGAACTGAATGCCATTCACATGAAGGGAGATCTGGGAATCCTGCCAGCATCTTCCCAGAATAGTCATTTTTTTCATTCAAATTTGCTCTACTTTTCCCTTTTAGGTAGACCTCCTTGTCTGTCATCATCTTAACTGGGTAATGTTTCATCTTCTCCCAGTCCTGTGGTAGAAGGGCTAGAGTCCTCCTGGGCCCCCCTAAAGACAAAGCATGTAGGCACCTACACATCTGTGTGGTAAGCACAATTCATATGCTCCCCAGAGGCCAGAAGAGTCAGGAGGTAGGAAAGCAGACTTTCACCTGAGATGCCGGAGTGCACCAGGCATGCAGGGCTCAAGAAGACTAGAAAGGCTTTTACCCACCATGGCCCTGGTGGTTTCTGAGGTAGGCTGTTGTCCTGAGATCAATGACAGCATAATCCCTGCAAAAGACTAATCCTCTTGTCATTGACTCAGGACAGAGTGAGCTCAATGGCATTTCATGACTTCAACATTTTAAACACAGAACATTGTCTACAGGGATTTAAAAAATTGTCTATGTTAGAAGTATGCCTGAAGTTTAAAAGCCTAAAACACCATCTGAGTTAAAAAGAAAATATAATTGGGTCTTTGGGTAAAAATGAATTTAACCCATACTTTATTCTTGAAACAATGATCCCTTTCTTAGAGCACAAGCTCAGAAACATGCTAACAGCTTTAGGGAGCTTTTGAATGATTATTATGATTTAATAATCACAAGAAAACATTTGTGTGAAGCTTTAGTTCTGGAGTACCTCATCCCATTAACTTTTATAAAATTTCCTTAAGGAGGAATTATTACAATCATCATTTTATGTATTAAAGGAACAATTCTTCAAGATTAAGTTCACTTTATTAAGGTCATTATTCTTAAAAAAGATGGAGCTAATAAATAAATTTATGTCTCTGACTCCCAATCTTTGAATTCAGGACTGTCTGCTCCTCCATGTGCTAGCTAATTCTTTTCCCTGAAATTGCATTTTAGCAGATGTCTAAACTTTTGGTTTGCCTGGCCCATAGGAGTGAAGAGATGTTTTGGGTCACATACAAAATACATATTATAGTTAACATATACAAGTTACAAAACTTCCTTTTTAATATATTTTTAGAGTAACATTTTTTAAAAAGTGGGCAAGAGGCCTATGGTTGGATACACCTATTAAAAGCTTAGATTTCATTCCCCTATTCTGATCAGAAATGGTGCTTCATTGTTTTATCTAGTCTAATTTATTTATATAAAAATGTTATATGAAGTTCAGGCATTCAGAGGTATAGCTTCTCTAGTTTCCTCATTAGACTAGAAGAAAGTAAACATTTTCTGCTAAAATTCAGATGACCAACACTTTAGGCTTTGGGGCTACACAGAATCTATTGCAGTCCCTAAATGCTGTCATTGCACTGGGGAAGAAAAAAAAAAAACCAGTCACAAATAATACGTAAACAAATGAATGTGACTAGCTCCTGGGAAGACTTTCTTTACTCAGACTGGTAATGAGCAAGTTCGCTAGCCCCTACTTTAAATTTCATTATTTTTAGTAATATCTTTACTCATAAAAATCCTAAAGTTAGAATTTTTATTGTTTGGTATGTCAGTCAATTAGAGCAAGCACTCAAGTTTTATATCTTCATTTAAACGACAATTCACATCATTCAAAAGGTTAAAAAAAAATCATACCAGAGCCCAAAAGATGACAAAGTAAGAGATTACTATCATAATAACAGAACGGTAACTTGGGACATTCACAACACAGTGATTTTGAACATAAGGAAGTGAATGAAACAAAGAAAATAATTAGCATTTTAGGTGCCTTTTATGAGCCCAGAGTTGTGCAATATATTTTATATATTTCTTAATTCTCAAACCATAATTTTATACCTCTTGTTGATGTGCAAACATATCCATAGATTACTGAGATTCTTGCCTAAATTCACAAACCAGCAAGTAATAAAACTAGCTTTTAAACTCACTGTTGTCTAAATTCCAAAGTACAAATTCTCTTGATTTGCCAAGGGACTCACCCAGGAATAGGCTAACCTCCCTCACTGATACAAATAAATACTAACTCTTACATGTTCTCAGCTCTGAATATACAATAGGTACTTAGGATAAGTTTATAAAAAATAAAATTGAATTGATGACTGTTTTGTTCAACTCCTAGTACCAATGAGAGATGGAGGAATATATAAACTCTACAAAAATCATTTACTGTGAGCATTTGCCCTTGTATTCTAGTTCAACTCAACTCAAAAGGCTTTATGGTAATTTAAGGAAAAAGCACTGCACTAACCCAAATGATTAATGACTAGGCAAAAGCAATTTTATAGAACTATGAGTCAGCATGGGCTAAATAAGAAAGCAAAGTAGGCTGTAGGAGAACCAAGACATTTTTCCAAATCTAATAATCAATAATGGTGTACCAAAGATCTTACGCCCTTGTTTTGATTGCAAGGAAGACATTATGCTTATTCACGTAGGGCTTTTCTTTTTCCATTCATCTCCATGTCTTCCAAACCTGGAAAATGGCTTTCAAGATAAAAAGTGGTAAATTCTTTTCTATTCCAGTTTTCACTGATGAATTTTCATAACTGCACTTCTTTTTGATAATAGTACTGAAGATTGACCAAAATAAAACACCTTAATACCACCTCGAATAAATGACGACAAACCATAATCTCTGAGGTCTAAATTTAAAATCAAGATAGAAGCACATTTCCCTTTCATCCCATTTATTTTGGAAGATTTTGAAGGATTAAGTTATTTTAATAGTTTATGTGGTCATTTCCTAAACTATGTTGATTGAAGCATTGGTAGTAGGAGAGAACCCAACAGGTAATCCATGGGAGAAAGTTGTAAAGAGGTAGATTAGTGATTGTATATTGCTGAAAGTTGTAGTAATTACCTGTTACTGTATAAACAGCTACCCTAGCGCTTAGCAACTTAAAGTCATAAACACTCACTGCCTCACTGTTCCTGGGGCTCAGGAATCTGGTGTCAGCTTACACTGCACCTCTGGCTCAGGGTCTTCAGGAGAGCGTGTGTGGCTGCCACCATCTCAGCTGCTTCCGGAAAATGCGTTTCCAAGCTTCCTCACATGGCCTTTGGCAGCCTTCGAGGCTTCACTTCTAACTGTACTGATGTAATTGTTTGCAGGTCTGGACTTCACTTGGCGTTTCCTGAATATACTCACAACACAGTGACAAGTGATCCTAGAACGAGAGAGAGCCAGCCAGTGACCCAGACAAAAACACCAGCTTTTTGTCACCCAAAGTGACATCTCCATATTCTGTTCGCCAATGCTCCAAATTCTCACATGCAATCTGTGCTCATAGGAAGGATTATTTTTTTTTTTAATGAGGAATCTAACTCAGGATGTTGTGCTTGCTGGGCAGGCAAACTACCGAGCAATTCCTGGCCATTGTAGCAGAGAATGGCATGAGGTATAAAAAGCAAGAGGTAGAAATCAACACTTCACCTCAGAAACTACCTACACAGAAGTTCAGGTAAACAAATTAAAATGCCTTGGATGTAAAACTTGTGAGTTTTTAAATATATAAAGAGCATTAGTAAGAGATCACACAGCTTTCATCTAAGGTGCCAGATAGTAGAGGTGGCCTTAAGTTTTCTCTCCATTTCAATCATTCAGTTTTCCTGGACAAAGGAAGCCACTGGCCATATGTAGATAAACTGGTGTGGTTTTGCTCCCATAAAACTTCTATAACAAAAGCATGCCAGGATGAGAAGATAAATTCTAACTGATAAAGTTTACTACAATGATGTTTTGTCATGAAATTCCTACCACATAAAACAGTGAAAGGCATACATCCATCTACATTTATGTCAGTAAATGCAGAAATCTCAGTATAATTAAACTCTTTAAACACTGTTGGTGAGATACTATCTTTTAACATTTCTCATATAAATTTATGAACCATTTTAAGGTCTTTCAGTACTCTTGCAACTTTAGACTATGCCTTTCATGAGGGCAAAATTTATGTCTAATTTCTATAGTTATTATACTTCTCATACTTTGGAGAGTTGGAGTTCTAATGTGCATGCAATGACTTTAATAAAGAGATGGGTGATTAAATTAATCCCAGTGTTCCATATTTATCTTTCCTTCTATTTCCTTATGTGTATTGTACCTCCCAGAGTACCTACATCCCAATAAATAAAGTGGCCTGATCCAGTTTACCAGCTCCTGTGGATTCTTCCTTTTTACCTGCCCCAGCCAAATCACTCTGAGCCTAAAGCTTCAAATGATTACAATGATGGCCTGTGGGGCATTTAGCACACATCTGCTACTCTTAGTTTGGTTTCGTTACCAAAAGACCAGAGAAAGGCAAGCTTCAAAGATGAAAGGAAGGAAGGAAGGAAGGAAGGAAGGAAGGAAGGAAGGAAGGAAGGATGGCAGGCAAGGAAAAAATAAACAAATTGCATAAGCCTATCAAGTGCCATGACCAATATAGGAACTTACTTCTCCACACATTAGCTATTAAATACTTAGAACAACTCAAATACTCAAACAACTTTGAAGTTTGTGCTTCCTGGCTCCATTCTGGAAATAAAAAGTGTTAGAAAGTGTCAATGACTTGCTCAATGTGACAAAGTAAAGCCTAAAAGAGAACCTCCTAGTCTACATTGATTCCCGAGCTCATTTCCTTGTACCTGCACTGAATACACAATCCAGTTTGTGTTGGATGGTCCAAGTAGACATAAATTCATAAAACAAGTATCAAAAATTATACTTTACACTTTCAATCCAGATGCATTCTGGTCGGGAGAACAATAATATGCTTTGTGGAGCTCTTACAAGGTCACTGGATTTCACATGATGCGTGCTGGATGGAGGAAAGGATACCACAAATCCATCAAGAGCATGCACAGGTACAGGGAGACAGAGGCAGTACACATGTGTATATATTTTTCGGGAATTCTTAATGTATTCTGCTTTAATTATCCTCATGAAATTTCTAGTACAGTAACTTCTCAACTTAGATTCCTGTACAATAAAATTTCTTCCTGACTTCTGTGGAGTCCTCATTATTCTTTTTGCTATGGGTTGATTCTGTCTGCATGGGTGCGTACATAACAGATCCTTCATTTGTGTTTCACTGGTGAGGCCTGCCTTACTTGACATTCACAGCATCAACGTTATCACATTGTTTGTAATTACTGTGTGATATTGATCACCTTCGAACTGATACGACAGTTTGTGATCTGCCTTCCTCCTCTAATAAAGATGCCCAATGTGTGTGGTGCTTTATAGTTTGCAAAGAGCATCATGTAAGTTATTGCACTGGATCTTTGCAATGACACTACAAGGTTGCTCCATTGATCTCCATTTGGGGATAAGAAAATTGAGAATCAGAAAGTTCAAATGAGCAACCCCCACATACACAACCAGTGGAAGAGTGCGAAGCTGGGGCCACTTAAAGGAAAACATGAGGTCTGATCTGTTTTCTTATGCTGCCAAATGCTTTCTTTATAGCTGGCAACTCAGATATTTATGATTAGCAATTTGCAAATTACCAAACAAGTACTGTATATAGGACCTATTATATAGTCTCCCCTATAAATGGGACAAGATCTTGCATGATAAATAAAAAGATAGATAGATAGATAGATAGATAGATAGATAGATAGATAGATCAATGAGGAAAGGTCTGAGGATAAAGGAGACAGTTGGGAAGAACTGAGAGCCCCTACGTAGAGAAATGATTGGAATTGGGGTGTTGCACAAATGGGAATTATGAAGGAAGCATAAAGATTATTCAGATCATTACAAGAATACACATTCTAGCAGGCAGAATTATTCACACATTAGAAGGTTCTCGTGAAGAAAAAGGTTTCCATCAAGGGGATACTTTCAACAGGAATTTGACACATGCTCAACTAGAAGAGAATATCCAAGCATCACATTTTATAAGTGAAGTAGCTGATCATTACTGAAGTCTGCTGACTGTAGGGGTCTGGGTCATTCCATCGAGATGCATTTTGGCATTGCATTTCATTCAGTTGTCTCTCTGATATCCCTGTAAGTTGTTTGAGTTGACATGCTGTTGAGCATTCTGTCATACTAACACAAGTGTCTATGAATACTACATCTTTGTTCTGTCTCTTAGCAACAATTCTTGTTTTGATGTCGAAGTCTCTAAGCTTTCACCACACGTATAATAACAACAGGTGTAAACCATTTAAAGATGGCTGTGTCATAGTACCAAAACATGAGGTTGACATCACTGGAACAGGCTGCACTGAGACTACTCACCAAAGGGGACTGAGGAACTTCCCAAGATCCTGCATTAAGCATCATACACTACGTGAGTGTTTTCAAGGCTCTTTTCCAATCTGAGATTCCTGAGGAGAAGTTCCAGTTAGCATCTAGGATATCTGTATAATCTGCATTCATAACCCAGCTGATTAAATACTGCAGAACTGATCGGTGAAATATGGGAAGAGAGGATTATGGGCATTTTTCTTTTATTGAGTCAAAGGTAGATATTGGTGGCTCCTAAAACAAACATAGGCATCTGTGAGGGATCTGGATGGAATTCTAAGATCATAAAATTTTTCTTAATTTCCCAGATGCAGTAATGAGGCACAAACATCCATGATGACAAGACTGTGTACTTTTTGTCATCATACAAGGTAAGTGATGGTCTTAGTCACTTTCCTCATTTCTAGTACAAAATCCCCAACACATTAAAGGAAGAGAGGTTTAAATCGACTCACAGTTAAGATGTTTCAGTCCTTGTTTGGCAGATTTAACCACAGAAATCATGGTAATGGGTTCTGGGCCAAGGAAGTAGCTCTGGTCAGGAAGCAGAAAGCAATGGGAGTGGCATATGTTCTTCTGGGTCACACCCCACCTACCTGTTCTGAACAGACCCCACATCTTGACAGCAAGTTGGCTTTAGTGCCCCCAGGGGCCAGTCACCTTCTAAAGCACCTGTCTCTGTGAGTACGAGGCTCTCTGAAGCCACCTAGATCCATATAGTGAAAGTGGTGGGACCTGGCTCTTCCTTCCTGTGCACTGCAGCCTCCCACTGATCTGAGAAAAGTGGAAAGTGTTGGGGTGCGCCCAGTCAAGATCTATGAGCATCCACTGATGTGACAGAGGGAGCCTTGAATCCAGAGTCCTAGAGAGCCCTCTAGGACTCTAAAGGGCACTGCAGTTTCCTAACGTCACATGCACTGGATCACTCTTCCTTCTTAAGTCTAATTTCTTTTCTCTTCAAAGGCAGAGTTTGGAAGTGATTCACTTTTTCTAAAGACTCAGAGAAGCATGGAGTCTCACTAGTAAGAATCAGAGCTTCTGAAGTACACTACTATGTCCACATTTGTGGTCACTTCTAAGCCTTAATTAGCCTCCTTTTGCTCATACTGAGGGATCCTCTAAGTGCTTACTATGAGTAATGCCCTACTTTAAGTATTTTCCAGGTATTTTTTTTTTCATTCTATAAAGAGTTGGGCAGGCAAACGTCATTTTATACATAGGGAAATAAGACAGACAGTTAGGTAGTGTGGCGAAGATTTTATTAGCTACTTCACAGTGTGGGTATTAAATCAGTTAACTCAGGTCAATCACTAAGGACAGAGGCAGTTTTCAGTAAGCATTACCTCCTCCTACTCTTTCTTCTTGCTCTCCCACTATCATTACGGCTGTTGTTCTGACTCAGTATTTCTCATTCTCCAGCAGGTGATAATGACTCAAAAAAGCATCCTCCTTACCTTTTGGACCTCGAGACCAGCAGAGTAGTATACTTTGGTACCCAGTTGAAACTTCTGTGTGACAGATGATCTCAGAATGTTTCTACGTGCAGCTCTGAGGCTCTGGACCCGTGCTTCACTTCCCTTGCTGACTCTGGCCACCACAGCCAACAGCAGTCACAGCCATTGTACACGCCGTCATCCCTGCTACACCTGTCAATGCCCATGTTCCAGCAAGTACTGTCTTTAAATTAGAAGCAATTGACATTACTAGTATTTATGAGAAACTGACTATAGCTCTTTCCATGATAGAACCTTGTCTTAGTCCCTGCAGGTTATTTAAATAGAATACCATAGATTGGGCGACTTATAAACAAAAATAGTTTATTTCTCCTACTTCTGGAAGTTGGAAAGGCCAAAGCCAAGGCAGTCCCAGACTCTGGGGCTGGCGAATGTGCTCTCCTAGCCCTGTCTTCTTGTGCTTTTCAACATAGGGGAAGAGAAAAGCTGTCTTTACAGGGACACCTATCCCATTATAACAGATATGCTCTCGAGATCTTACGCCTTTCCAAATGCTCAACCTCCAAATATTAATCACTTTGAGGATTACATGTCAATATATGAATTTGATAAAGATGCAAAAATGCAATCCATTACTATCTACTTTGCTATATGTAATCCCTGATTCACTGAAACAACTAGGCTTGTCTTGATTATACAGACAGAAAACTGAAGCTTAGAAAGTGCAAGTTCATTATGTTAACATAACACTCAGAATTTCAGCTAGACCTCCTGTTCCTAAAGCCAGCATGCTTGCCTCAAAGATATGCATTAAACATTGCTGTTATTTTTTATAAAGTAATGTATATGCCATTTAGTAGAATATTAATTAAATTATAGAATGGCATGTACCTTTTAAAATTAATAAGTGTGGGGCCGGAGAGATGGCTCAGTGGAATAAGCACTTTCCTGGCAAGCGCAAGCGCCTGACTTCACTCCCCGGTTCCGAAAAAAAAAAAAAAAAATTAATAAGTGAAGTTCATACTATTGGAGGAATTAAAAAACTTCAGTAGATGAATTAACTGAAAAATTGGATAATAGCTATATTAAGTGATGGCATTTACATAAGAAAATTGAACACATTTATGTGCATGTATGTGTACACATGTAATTTTCCTAAATCTTTACATGAAACTATTAGCTACAAATACTTCTAACAGGTAGAAATTATACATTAAGTTCAAATGAGGATTACTTAGCCCCATACATGACTAATTTAAATATTATTTAAAATTAAGATTTAATTTTAAATTAAATTAATTTAAGAATTAAATTTAAAAATAAATAAATATATATTGTGGTAAAGTGAGGGACTAGAAGTAAGATTTACTGAGCACTCATGGGTTAGGCCATAGCTCAGTGCTGCCTTCACTCATAGAGGCATACATAGGATTTCCATTTTGTAGACAAGCCCACTGAAACCTTGACAGCTTAAGCAATATGACCAAGGAGAGGCAAGGCTGAGCTTCAAAACTAGGTGTGCCTTGTCCTGAAACCCACTCTCTACTCTTCCACCCACGACAATTCCATATTCACTCTGAAAGATCCTCTTTGAATCTCTTGTAGGTGTCATGAGAAGAAACAAATTTTCAAGGCTCTTTAGTGCAAAGAATAAATGAAATGTGGGTACACTTGAGAGATATCATTACTAATAAATAAGAAAAGTTTTAGAAAGCAGTGAAGTGCTCGAGACTATTGATATTATTCACTACAGGGACAGATTCATTCCCCTGACATTTTGGCCAGGGAGCCTATGGAAATAAGGTCATAAATGCTCTGGCTACTCTGAGATCATCATGAGAAAAATAACAGACCTTGACAACAAAAGAACTAGTTTGTCATGAGTTCCATCTGCTTTGCCAACAAAAGGGACAATACCTAAACAGCATAAACATTTGAACCTAAACTCAATTCTTAGTTAGAATCTAATCATTCTCCTCTAGTGTGTACTGAATCCCTACAGTTCTGAATGAATTTTAAAGAAGTGGATGAAACGTTACATATCCTTGTATGATTAGAAACAAGGGTCATTTGCAGAAGAATTCTGTCCTTTCCCACATTGCTCTAGGCAAGCTGGCTGACAACTCCTAAGTTAGGTGTGGGGCTGAGATGAAAATGGTTAGGTTCATGGTCCTGCCAGTTAGCCCTGTTCTGAAGAAAACCCACACATGAAAGGTTGGGGCATCAGGACTGCTGACAATGTTGGCAGGAACATAGCTCAAGGTCACTTTCACAGTGAAACAAAGAGCTGGTCCCAGTAAAGAGCATGTAAGACAGAGAGATAGAGGTGTATAGATGAAATTCTTGTGCTTCTCATTGCTCATGGAAAGAGACCTTAGAGTTAGATGGTGACACTGAAGTAGTATAAAGTAGTATAAAGTTTTGATATCAGAACATTAACAGACTTACTGTTTTTGAGAACCTTAACCTCCAGGCAGGTGGCTCAAGCATCCAACCTGACAAGGAGCAGAGGTGTCACATTCCACATCCTTTTAATTTCTGATTTTCTCTCATAAATCTTGGGACCTCCAGCAGGTCCACTTGCCCATGATCTGCTTTGCATAGGAGAAGTTCCTTAAGCCATCTGTACCTTTGATTCCTCATCTGTGGTGCAGAGACACCGATGTCTTCCTCATTGATTTTCTATACAAGAAAATTAAGTGAGCTCACCTGTGGAAAGCACACAGTAGATGCTAACAGCAACACTATCCTCTCCTCTCTGCCTTACTCTCACCATCAGCACACATGCTCATCCCTTACCCTTACCTTTCTAGGTTCATACAAACACTTTTGTCTCCAGTGCTACCACACCGAAGGAAAGGAGTTACCTCCACCCCGAATGCTGCTCATAGGGCTTCCACATGGGTGGTAAGAATCCCGCCCAGTTCTATACAATACCTCAAGGTCTCACATCTACGTAGTCCTCTCTCACCAGCAAGCAACATTCAGATATGGGGGTTTCTTTGGATCTTGGCATGGAAGCCAAAACAACTATCATTATACACCCTTTTCAAAGAGCTGAAAATGGTTGAGGCATCAGGAGTTGGGAAAAGATTTGTCCCTATCTTTTTTTTTAATTGGTTTGCAAGGAATATTAAATTATTTATTATTTCCCATTCTAGATGCCCTATGATGCACAGATACAGATTGAGCCTTACACAGTGCAAGGAGACTGACTTGAAAAAAACAGTCCAGGGTGAGGTATACTTAGACACGGTGCCTGGATGCAGATGGAAGGGCTGTTTTCTTGGTTGTCCTCAAGTTTCCATGCAGGCTGCTCCACACCGCTGTGTGGGCCACGCCCTTGGTGGTCTTGGTCCCCTTGAGGCTCTTCTGCAAGCCCTGGAGAATCGACCTTGTGGACTTGGGCACAGCAGAGAGCTTCTTTGTCCCTGTCTTTTCAGGGATTTTGAAGGAATTATTTTAGATCTTTAGATAGTTCTTTCAGTGTTTCAACCCCCATATCTGAAATCCACCTAACCATCCAGGACAAGTCATATTGTATCAAGGCTGTCTTCTTATTGATACACTATTAGTGGAAGTTTGACATTTATACTTTATGATAAAATAATTTACCAATTCTTGTGTAATTAATAGTAAACTTAGAAAGAGAGAATGCTTCTCAATTCTGAGTACTCCCAAAAGACTAATTTTGAGGATGAAAGGGGCAACAAAAATAATAATTATACAGAAAGACAGGCATGTACCAGGAATAGATAGGCACATAGAGGCATACAAAGTAGGAGAAGATGAACAATAAACAAGGAAAAAAATGGTGGATGAATCTCAGGAAATAATAGTGGTTGCAGTAGCTGATGGCTGAAAGAAAGAGGTGACCTTGGCAAAAGGAAGTGTTTACTGAGTAATCGCTCCTACTGAGGAAGCAGCATAAGCAGAGAACCAAAGATTAGGGGAAAAGTTACTCACGTAAAGAAAACAGTGCAAATGACTTTAGGAAAGGGCTTGTAGTGCCGAAGCTGTAGAAAAGACATTATAGAAGCTGAGATGAGCTAGAATATGTAGAAGGATTTAGACCATGGAGCACTTCAGGAGCTTCACAATATTGACTCAAATATGCCTAAACAGTATACTCACTATATATAATATATATAAAACCTCACTATATATACATATAAAACTGGATATATATATATATATATATCAGTATATTTACTAAGATATATATATATATATATATATATATATATATATATATATACAAATTCCTCACTTTTAAAACTGGAACAAAATGCTTACACAGTGTGTTATTTATAATTTAAAATCTTAAGGGTCCTTTAATGTATCGTGTGCTAAGTTTTGTATGGAACTTAGAACAATGTTTTCCCCCATCCCTATCTGGTTAAAATTCATAAACATACATCCATAATAATAAAGCTTTTTATTAGTGTTTATTCTTCTTGAAATTCAGGACTGTACACACCTGTTTGTATAAACCTGTACCATTAATTCATCACTATTGTAGATGTTAATGTGCTATAGTTCCGAGAAGGGTTGAACAAGCTCTATATACTTTTATCATAGAGTAGGATAAAAGATCTAATGAAATTATGTACAGAGAGTGCCATTTTTATTTTAGCACTGATAGTTCTGGGATCTTATGACTGGTAAATCTATAATAAGCTCTATGGAAAGTAGCTAGATGTCATTAGTGATTCAATTGAGAAAAGATACAATGTTTTTGGAATCTCTCAGTCACCAAAGAATGTGGAGTGTGCAAGGTAAGTCCTTACCTAACTCTGACTTTTACATCAGTATTTCCTCATGAGTAGAGAGTTAAACCAAAATAAGAAAAGTATATTGAGCACTGAGGCTGGTCTGAAATAATTATCCTCTCAGATCTTCAATTTCACATGTTTATTTCATGAAAATAGCCTCAGGACTTTTTCATTTATTGATAGTAAAATAAACATGATAAACTAGAACTCCTGCCATATTGTCATGTCAGTTGCTTTCATGGGCTTAATTAGGTTTCAAATAAGATTTTGTCTGAGGAAAAAGTTCATTGCTGGAGACATTTAAATATAAGACAGCCTTACCTCCATATTCTCTCCATTTATTTGACTCTTGTAAAGGATATGTCTCGGCCAACCTCAGCTGACTCATCACCAACCGGGGTTAACTATAGCACACAGCCTTCTTCAAGGACAAGAAGTTGAACTAAAGACTTGTTGACATTCCTGCTTAGAAATCAACAATTTTCAAAGTTCACATATTCTGAGAACAGGACCTTCTAGGCTCTAGTGTGTTGTAGTTGACTTCCAGTGATCAAAACTATATCATCGTGTGAGGCCCACATAAATAAAACACATGCAAGCCAGAGTCCTTCCAGAGAAACGCAGCTGTCGACATCAAGAGACAAGTAAGGGCTGTGTTTCTGAGCTTCATTGAAAGAGTCACATTGAATCCACCCCTCCCATGAAAACTGACTTTATTACTATGACTTCAAATTCCACAGGCAAAAAAACCCACAAAGTATGCTCCCACTAGAATAACAGTCTGTGCCAATGACAGAAAAAAATAGAAGGCCATTGAGGTACAGGGCAAACCAGACAAATGTTTTCTGTGTACCTTCTGAAGCCATCCATCAGGACTGGATGCCCATATCTGGACTTCAGTGCATAGCAGTCCAAGAAGTAGGGGGTCTCTGGGCTTCTGTAGGCCTAGAGATGAAGCAGTACAGAATATGCATTCAGGAGTGGACTAGGAAAAGAGATTTTCTGAGGCAGCCTTTGGGGCTAAAAAGTGTTACAGAGTGGAGAAGAGGTACATGGCCTGGTTTCACATTTTCCTGCCAGCAGAATAGAAGAAAGATATTATAATTTTGTTTATTGCAAAGTCTAACATTGATTGTGAGATTTTAGGTAAGTTATTTAAAATCCTTATGCCCCAGTTACTTCCATTTGTAAGAAAGGGATATAAAATGCCAATCACTTGATGCATTACTACTTCTAAGACTTTCTGAAATTTCCTGAATCCTTGAGTACCATTCCCATGTAACTTCTTATGCAAAGACACTGAAGTACATGTGTGAAATGGAAATCCACAATGTATAAATACATGGCAAATATTATAATATATTTGAAATTGAAATCAGAAAAATAAATATTAGAAGAAGCCTAGATTAGGGCTGGCCAAATAGCTCAGCAGATTAATGCACAGGGGTTCAATCCCTGGGCCTGCCATGCTGGCTCAACCCCAGAGTGTGCTGAGACAGCAACTGAGACTGGGCGTGGTGGCCCGCGCCTGTAATCCCACCTCTTGGGAGGCTGAAAACAGGTGGATCACCATGAGTCTGATCTAGTAGTGAGATCCAGAACACCCTGTAGACCCTCCCCTAAATACAGAAAAAGAAAAAGAAATGAGAGACCATTATTGTGGTTAAGTCACTTGTGCACTACCCAGGAGAAATACAAACCAGGCAGTACAGGCCTACTTCTGACCTGTGATGGTCCTCTAGAGCTCAGAGTGTAAAAATCCAACCTATTTCTAGGAAAGTGGTAGCTGGCATTGCTCCTGTTAAAGTAGATTGAAAAAGTAAAATTGATTAGTCATAAGAAATTATCATTTTAAGACACTGACAAACTACAGAAACAAGAAGGTACAGATGACAGAGAATTGCAGAGAGAAGAGCTTCGAAGGTCAGCTGGGTATCTTTTGTTTTCTTCCCTGAGCACATTTACTAGTGCTGACACATGGTAAGGCTTGGGCTCTGTTTAGGTTACATCTGGCCTAGGAAGACAGACAGTAGTCTGCTGTCATGTTGAGATACTTAGTAGATGATAACCCATAGAAAACAAAGCCTAGAAGAAGGTTTTCTCTCAAGAAATTTGCCCTATTTAGATGCTGCCTATGTTAGGAGGCTAAATAGTTCAACCCAGACAGTGGACACAGAGAAAGACAAGTCCTCGACAAGTCAGTAGAAAAAAAAATTATAAATAATACTTGATTTATCCAGAAGACAGAAAGAAATGAGAAATAAAGGGCAAACATATAGAGCAAATAGAAAACACAGTAAATATCAAGACAAAAACATAAGCCCAACTTTATTAACGACTATATTGAATATAAATGGACTATTCATTTCATTTCAACGACAATCATCAACCTAGATTTTTAAAAAGAAAAAGAAGATTCAATGGTATATTATTTATGCAACGCATATAAAAAGATGTTGGAATTCAAAAACTAAAAGGAAAAGCGCTATTGTATGTGTGGCAAAATAAACTTGATGTGGGGTTTATGATTTCAAATATACTGTTGATTTAAAAGCAAGAGGTAGTAGTAGATACATTCTTTAAGAAGTCTTTGTATTATGATAAAAAGTTTGATGGAACAGGAAAACATAACAATCCTACATCTGTGAATACCTATTAACAAGGCTTCAAAATGTGCAAAGATAAAGTTTATATCCAGGCAGCAGTGTAGAAAAGATCCAGAAACACTCTAATAATATTTACAGAGTGACCTGTCTGGCTCCTCAGCTCTGCTCCTTGCACAATGCCACTGCAGGGCCTACTTTTCTCCCCCTCATCTCTTAGAGGCTTTTCTCGTTGGTAGCAATAATCAGTAATAGCTACAGTCACCTGTGCTGCAGCATAGATCATTTTATGAAGCTGAGAAGTGTGCAGTTGGAGGCACAGAAGTTACCCCAAGCAAAAGAACATGCACACTAAGTCCTTCAGGATTTATCTCTTCTACCTGGATCAATAGTACTTGGCTTAGAACTCTTTGTAGTGGAATTGATAACCAATAAGGACCCTTATTTACTTTGCAAAAGGGTAAGCCTCATGCGAGTATAACGTTTGGCATAGTTTGATTAGCATGTACACAAATGTTATGGGTTCCATCGTTGGGCAGGGAACTGATTAGCAATCTCAAATTAGAAAGGATGAAGGACCATAACTGTTTATGGTTTTGCACAGGCCATTTCTGTTTCCTCTGAACTTTGCTCTTTCAAACAGGTCTTAATCACACCTAGAGAGTTGCTATCACCCTTCAATTTGAGGACAATTAAAGACGTAGGCAATATCAAGGCCAAAACTCGGCAAAGATAAGAGGAAGTCAGTTTCACACTGGCCCAGGAGTGGAAGGAAGCAGTTTATCCATGGCCGATAGACTCCCATCCCCCAAGAATTACAGCTCTTGTACTATCTGTTTTTGCATATTTCAAAACAAGCTCAGAGACTCCTTCATTCTTATTTCCTTCCAGATGTTTACATCTAATGATAGTTTGGCATATGTCCTTCTGAGAGTGTTTGATTCCTAATAAATATAAAAAGTCAAAAGTAAAGCATTACATGAAGTGAGTTTCACTCTAAAAAATGTCCTTGAAGCAGGCAGAAAAGTCACAAAGGGAAAGTGTTGGAGTGATTTCAAGTTGTGAAGCCAGGTCATTGCATACCTGAAGGGAGTCCTGAGGTAGATTTGTTTTTAGAATGTTGTCACTTTTCAAGAGAAAGAAGTTGTTCAATGAAAAGGAAAAACTGGGATAAGGAAAAGGACAAATGAAAGAAGGAGAAAAAAAAAATATATATATAT
>NDGM011177630.1:0-23246 GCA_002564305.1 Octomys mimax | reverse complement strand
TGTGTGTGTGTGTGTGTGTGTGTGTGTGTGTCTCCTGTTTCTCTGCAGTGACAGGGTGACTGGGAGGAGTTAGGATTCCTGAAGGAGTTCCCTGCTTTGCCGCTGTAATACTGTATTACTTCAGTCTGGGCCAGGAGCACAGTGACAGGGTGAGGTCAGAGTCCCAGTTATCGCTCTCTTCCTCTCTTCATTTCACTCAGTATTGAATAGTCAGAGCTTATTTCAAGACAATGCCTGCTTGTGCTGGGCACTGTGCCTCTTGCCAGAAGTTCCTAAAATTCTGAAAGCTGGAAAATGTCTCCGAGCTCATGTAGTGGGCGTGACATGCGGATCAGAGAGAGAAGCTACAGGCTGCACAGCAGCCCTTCTGGAAGGGGCAGGTGACCTCTGTGACCAGATAGGTTTCCTATGTTGTAGAAGCCATGTGTCAAGTGACAGTAACACCAGCCTTATTGGGAAATTTGGCAAGTAAGGAGAGGGAACTTGTAACTGCTCAGCAGAGTCACACATCTCAACCTGGTATCATTAATGATGTACCTACTATCGAAAGGTTCTCTTCCTCTAGTCACATACAGGTTTGTGTCTTAATAAAACATCTTTGTACCTTAATAAAATGTCTTTATCAATACCTCTTTCTTGCATAGTCTCTGGTCTGTGCCTTTGGCTTCCGGTTCTCAGACAAATGCGGCTCAGGAGAGAGGTGCTTGTCACAGGGCTAGCACCAGTGCCATGTGCCAGTGTCCTTCTACTGAAGATCCTATGGATGGCCTGCAAAAGAAGCTCCTTATTTTTATTTGTTCCAGGCTGATTGAGCTATTAACTAACTCATCCCAAGCTCAGCATTCTCAGGCCTGATCCCTGCTGGAGTAACATTTATTATGTCATCTTTGAGCAAGTGGCCCTGGATTATCCTGTCTCTATTTGAGGAGAAGGTTGGACTCTTAGCTCTCTAAGGAATGTCCGGAACATTGTGATAAACAGTCATCTATAGCTACATGGGTGCAGGGCTTTGATTTACTGAATGTTTCCTTTGAGCTGGACTCCCAATAGAAGGTTTTCTATCAGAAATTAACATTTAAAAGTCTCTTCATTTACATAAGTCATACATAAATTTACCCGAGACTGGAGAGGAAAGGGATTACATAATGCCGGTGGTGCAAGCTCAGGCGGGAGAGGAAGTCTTCTTGGTGGTGTTTTGTTTTTTTTTTTCCAGAAGGATTCAATAGATGATTCCTTTTAATACCAAGATTCCCCCGTGAATTCAAAGTATGATTCAGTTTACACATATTTTTCAGGAACACATCTGTCATGTGTAAATCAAGATGCATTTGAATCACCTAGTTGCCATTCTTGGAAACTGTCATGTCTGTCTTTCTTTTCTTTCTGCTGTGTCTCTTTATCTTTTCTTTCACTGCTTGTGATAACTCTTCTGCTGTCACCAGGAAACAGAAAGGTGAAGAGCCCGTGACGCATACTTCCTGACACGCAGAGCAACCTTCCTAGTACAATGTGGGCTGTCTAGGGCGACACTGGTGGTAGTGGAAGATCTGTGCCCCACATGTGTTGCTTTTCTTTTGAGCTACAATTGATTCTATTTCACCCCCTGAATTCATGCTACAATGCATGTCTATTTTGTAGAAACAAAGAAAGCTAACCTTTAGCATTACATGCTAGTCTGCTTTCTTCACCACCTACTTGAGTATTCACTCCTTAAGACACGCCTGCTATAGTTTCTCATTGTAAACTTCAGGAAATTGAGGCTTATACTTTAGGAAACTGAGAGTCAGAAAATCTTAACAGCGTCTCTCAATCACTAAGTTAACTTAAGACGATACTGTGTTGTTCATTGATAATTAATCTTGGGGAAGTTTTAATTATTTAGCTGATGTTTATTTAGTTACTCTTCCATCGCAGGCACTGTGCTGCCCAAGGGGACTGTAATAAGGAGCAAAATTGGGAGATAAACTTTGGACAGTCCCATATATCATTGAGATTGCAAGGGCACCAGGTGGTGCAATAGAAAACTACTTGCAGCTCCCTGAAGTAGGAGAGAGAGGTTTGAGAGGAGGATTTGGGCTCAGTAGTAATGCCAGGGTTTATCTCTCCAAATGCAGAGTGGAACAAGTTGGGGTCAATTTGGTTAGGGAATGTTCCATTCAGAAAGAACAGCTCCATGGGGCAGAAAGCAGGAAAGCCTGCTAGTGTAGCTGGAGGACAGGGAGCCCGGAGACTAGGCCAAGTATGCTGGTGTGCTCATTTCATTAAGCCAGTGGAGGATGTGTGTGTGTGAGGTGTGAGGAGGACGAGGACCTGAAGTGTTTGCGTGCATCACTGGGCTGTGATGCAGGGGTGGGCCATCGAGAGGCAGAGTGCAGCAGGGATCCTTTGGGATACGAAGCAATGATATGCTAGAGCAGGTGTGACAGTGGTGTGGACTGTAGTGACAGATGGAGTCAGAAGAACACAGATCTGAAAAGCCTATTGAAGGTAGAATCAGTAAGGTGTCATGGTGGGCTGGGTATCAGAGAAGAAAAGAGAGGTGCTAACAGTAGCGCTGTGTTCTGACAGGCATAATGGATGGGCGACTGGGCGGCACACCGAAGTTGGAAGTGCAGAAGGGAGACCGGTTCAGGGGAGCGCTTGTGAGATGGCTTGGGGCCTTGGGGTTGCCTTGAAGGTAAAAGATGTCAGAAACACTGCAGGGCCCACAGGTCTGCAGCCCAGGGTAGAAGAGCGGGTTTCCTGGGGTTGGGGCACCGTGGTCATGGGCAGGGCCAGTGCTGAGGAAAAGAAAGAAAGTACGGGCAGGAGACTGCCCTGGGCAGAGCTGTGGAGAGCTCCGGTCCTGGAGACTTGGGCCTGACTGAAAAGGAGGGAGCACAAGCCAGAACATCAGCAGAGAGACTCTCAAAATATAAGCAGTGTGGGAGAGACTGGTGTAAGAGGAAGGAATTACTCAAAGACCTGAACATTTGGTGCTGAGTCATGACACAAAGAGTGGTGAAAAGTCTGTTGAGGTTAGTAAGAAGATCACCAGTGACATTACTGGAATGAATCTCAATGAAATGTAAGACCAGAACGCATTTTTTATTTTAAAGAGAATAAAAATTAAAAAAAACCACAGAATTTCAAAGTAAGATGATGATAGGAGATCAACAACCATTGTTATATTGCATTGTTATCTTCAAAGTAGTTGTTACCAGATACAGGCATGCGAAATGGATCCAACAATTAAGCATTGGCTGTTCCTTTCAATAAACCAGTGGAAATTAGTAAGCAATTATCTCTGCTATCTTGTGTATATGTACCTATGTTTTTCCTTCATTCCTTCTTCTGTGACTCCCTCCCTTCCTCCTCCCCCTTCTCTGTCTCTCTGTCTCTCTCTTACTCTCTGTCTCACTCTTCCCCATCCCAGTCGTTCTTTCCTTATGAGCAGTTTCTTTCCTTTTCCCAATATCTACTGTGCCTCTTGGGTCTTATTTACTCTTTGAGTTTCTTACACTAGGAAAACATCATTCCAGAGTGATGTATGTGTGCCCATTTCGTAGCAGCATGATTTGTCATACCTAAAACTGGAAACAACCCAGAACTTAAATTGGAGTGGGCTAAAGACCAAGCAGCAGGTAAAGAAGTGGATATAGTAAAAACTGGGCATGTTTTAATAAGCAACTGGGCTTTCCCGAGGAGAAAAGACAGAACAGTGCATGCGTGGGGGGCATCATGATGGTGGTGTGGCAGCGCTGTCATGTCTATGGAACATGCAGTCTTCCCCCCCCAGGTGTTTGCGAGTCAATGGTGACATCCAGACAAAAAGAGAAATATGAAGCCGAGTGTGATAGCACATACCTGCAATCGCAGCACTCTCGGAAGCTGAGGCAGGGAGACCCCAAGTTCAAGCCTAGCTTGGGCAGTTTAGTGACAGTGAGATACTGCCTCAAAAGAAAAAGAGCGAGACAAGGATTAGATACTTAGCTCAGTGGAAAGGCCTTGGGCTCAGTCCCTAGTGCCACACGCATACCCAGTGTATACCATGCTTTGATAAATGGGAGTTTATCAACTTCCAGTCGCACTTTGAGTTTCTAAAACCAGAAAACCAGAGGGACAACGTGCCCTCATTGCAACCTTGTTTTGTAATGCAGTCTGTTTCAGCTTTGTCTGAATTCCCCAAACAGTGAAAGCAAAGTGCTTCCATATTCCAGAGCCAGGTGCTGGACCACTGGCAAGAGCTCACAAAGCAGTTACCAAACTAATTTTACAGTTTTCCTAAGTTCCCACTTCTAGGCTTCAGAAGAGGCTGGCAATGAAGGAATTGGACATCAGAAATATGGGTTGTGGTACCCTTCACAGAATTCTCCTGGTGGGCTTGGAGATGAATTCCCAGAGGAGGGGAGGAGAGCACTTCTTCCTCAACACAAGACCAGAAGGAGAAACTCCAAGGCTTTTATGCTCAGAGCTTGCTTTTAGGGATCCAAATAAGAGCATAGCCCTGGGTTTGCTGAGTGCCCAGTGGCAGAGGAGATGGCTGCCCTGGAGACTCCCTGCTGTCCTCTTAACACGGTCCAAGGCCTGTTTCCTGAGTGATGCTTGAACCATGCGAGGTGGGTTAGACATGACGCTTTATAGATCTTGACCACGGGACCAAACAAGTCATGTGACACTGTAAGCATGAAATGTTCAAGGGCATCCTCTGTCCTGAACCAAGGTGACTGATGCTTTCAAGAAGAGTAGATAAGTGAGGGTGAAAGGTTGATGACAGAGTAGTGAAGTGGGGTAGGAAGAGGGAGTTACCTGCCGTGGACTGGGCAAGCTTTGTGGAACTTAGGAAGAAGGCAGTACATGGTATCAGGTATAGGAAGAACCTTTGCTTTAAATTTTGTTTTCAGGAATGCCAGCCTCAGGATGGAACCAACAAAGCCTTCTTCCTTCCAGCCTCTGCCCTCCTGCATTACTTATTAGTGGGATAAATAAGTAGCAGTCCCACAGGCACGAGGAGTGCAATTGGAACACAGATGAACATGTACTTTGTAGAACCAAAAAGTATCGCTTTCTGTACATCAAAAGTATCTTGACATTCCTGCTTCTGCATTTCTCCCAGTGCTCAAGAGGGAACAAGACTGTTCCCACCCTCACAGAGACCTCCCTCCTGCCTCACTACCCAGAACTCTCTTCTAACATGATTGGAATGTGTTCCTGATCTTGCCCTCCTTGGTGCACTTTGGGATCAATTCTGCTTCCTTGCTGGGGTGTCCTGCCCTTCTCACTGATTCTGACCCCTTCGCCTGTTCAGTGTCTTCATGGTCCAGTAGTACTCGAGCTTTGTAGGTGATGATCAGGGAACAAAAGCTTCTGTCCTTTCGGGAAGGACAGGAGAGAAGGACCTGAATCCTTCTGCTTTAATATTTAAGCTTTGTTTGGACAGAATTCTGAGATGCTGCTGAAAACGAGCAGAGGAAATAGAGCTGGCAGAATTGAATTGATGAAGTGAGTCGTCTAGGAGTGGGAACTGTGGGCCCCCATCTGTCAGCTTTCTCATTGCTGAGATCCAGTACCTGACACCTATAACGTACAGAGGGAAAGGTTGATTTTGGGATTTAGAATCTGGTTGGCTACTTCACCAGAGCAGCATCATGGTGGATGGGCACTGCACAGCAAAGCTGATTGGTTCTTAGTGACTTAAGAAGGGGAGGGACCAAGAAGACCCAAAGACCACTCCTCCATGACCACCTAGACTACTCCAGAAGTGTGCGTCACCACCTCCTGGGGCTGATCTCAAGGCCACCCCAAGTTGACGCTGCTCTAACTAGCACAGACCTGAACACAGGCAGAGGGAAGAACCCCAGAAAGAAGATGCACTGGGCTCAGTGTGGCAGGGTTGGAGGGTGGCAGAGATGGAAAAACAAGACAAGGCTGCTGGTAAACACTCAAGGTGAAAGGCCAGGATTTTAGTAGAATTTCATTCATGCACTTGCCTCACCCAGCTCTGAAAGTGATAAATAGAGTATTTAAACCAAGTTAGGAAGGCAAGGTCTTACTCCAGAGAGTTCTTTCTTCATTCACTCATTTGTCCATCCATTAACTTCGAGCCGTGCCTCATGCCAGACCATACTCTGGGCCCTGGAGGTCTAGAGGAAAATATGCGCAGAATTATTGGTCTCACAGAGCTCGGATTCCAGCAAGGTTGGCGTAGCAGAAAGCCACTGTACATGGAAGCTGCATCTGAAATACCGATGTTTTAAGAAAACTCCGGGGCAGCGATGGGAAGAGAGGAGCTGAGATGGAGGAAGAGCGGCTAGGTCAGCTGTAGTGTCACAGCAGGCCTCCTGGAGATGACCGCGAGCCCAAGGGTGCCATTGCAGATGGCGTGCCAACATGTAAACACAGTTACCAGCATAACTGGCCTTGGAGCCAAGAGAGAGATGTTTGGCAAAAATAACAGATATTCTTGTAGCCTCTACTTCCAAGAAGTTACCAATAGACACCTCTAACTACCTTACCTGATGTGCGAAAGTGTTCTAAGTTACACGTGCTAATTTCTGTTAAGGAGAATAGCGCAGGGTGTTGCTTTAAAGTGCATGCCCAGCCACATGGGACAAAGCAAGGTCAGGCCTTGTGGGGTCACAGGGGATGACGTCCTTAGGGGAGGGGTATGGATGCGAAGGATGAGGCAGGGCCCAGGAAGATCTACCGTTATCTCTGCTTTTCCTACTTCCTATTCTAGGGTGATTTTTCTTTTCTTATTTTTAATTTATCTTGCTCTTTTATATGCAGCCTTGCAGCCCCTCTTTCAGTTTTGTAGGGTAGGAAGTTGTATGTATAAATAAATAAACAGCGTGTGCTGGAAACGCAACCGTTTTTCTCCTTTGCTGTCTCGTTCTCTGATCTCTGGGCTCTGATGTGGAGGCCCGTGTCTATCCTGTTGAATTAAAGTTAAAGGAGCCTGCGCTTCTGAAAGGCTGGTTCTTTTGTAACTTGATGTCCTGGAAGCTGAGCGTGGAATGCAGAGGGTGCAGAAGGCGTCCTCAGCAAGATGGTTCTAGCTTTATAGGACTTGTTTGAAGTGGAAGATAAGATACTCTCTCCAGTACTCAGCTGCGTCCAAGAATGCTCTTGACCTCAGAATTCCCTGAAAATAGATATCAGGCCGTTTCTCTAAATAAAAAATTAGATTATTAAAGGAAGAAGAGAACAGACGGTAAAAAAGACTTACAAAGCAGCCTCAAAGATAAAATGTTGGCTTGTTAGTGAGCATGGAGACTACTGAGAATCCCTTGCCTAAAATACGGAATTGTTTCAGATTTTGCCACTAAATTTAAGAATTACCCTCCTTCCTACTAAAGTGGTAGAGAGCTACAGTATCTACATCTAGTTTGCACAGAATAAGTTAGACGTGTCTTATGGCTGTAGTCTCTACTTCTTCTTGGTTGCAGAGAGGAGGCATTACAGATGTCTCCTGTCTGCTGTCCTGTGTTAGGGTTGTGTGGGCAGGATTTATTCAGACGAAGCACATCTCTGCCCTAACGCAGAGTGGCATCCTCCAGAGTTTTCCTGCAAAATAACCCACCTTCTTTGCTCTAGAAGAGCAAGCTACTGATGACAAAATGCTCCTGCTGGCAGGCAAACAGCAGCTCTGATCAGAGCGGTGTGCAGGGGCAGTGGCACAGCCCCATTCTTTGGTACCCTTCACTTCCACCTTTCAGAGACTATTTTTTACCAAAGTAGCGAGACTCCGAGAGCCTCCGCTACAAGGTACCCAGGTGCTGGGGTACTGCTATCATCTGATTTGAAGGTGTTGGCTTAAAAGTCTCTGATAGGCAGATATTGTCCATTCTATGAGGACAGAAAGATTGGCCTGTTATGCAGCTGAAGGACATTTGGGCAGGGTGTAGTCACCTAGAACTTGGTCACACCAGTGAGAAGATTCCAGGTGTTCAAACATCTGGCCAGTGAAAGCCAGCATCATGGCAGCTTCTTCTTTGTCCAGAATTAACACGTGCTGTGGGCAACCCTTGTGTCTTCTTGTAGATCTCCTTGAAGTGCTGCGCATGCGGCCATCTTGAGGTCAGCGACAAGATGTTCTCTACAGAGCCCCAAAATTTGTTCTGCTGAATGACTCGTTCCTTTCCTGCCATGTTCCTTGTCCCTTGTGTCGGTCCTGTAAAGCCATCTCCAGCTGCCAAGTGCCCTGTAAACCATGGGGCTGCCCTCAGATAAAGAAGGGAAATGTGCGATTTCTAGGAGTTTCGAGTTGATTTGTCCTTTTTATCTATTCTGACATGATTTAATGTTCCAGAACTTGTGAAGGGAACAGAATTTTTTTTTTGTTGTAAAATTTGTAAATAATTTATCAAGTGACTGAAAAAGCTGCAGCTTTCAATTATTAAAATGCATTTCAGTTTTGAAAGAAGACATTAGAGATATTTGCCTTGCCCCGTTCTCATCCTTTGCACCACAGCAGGAGAGCCCCACAGGCTCAGGGAATGGTGAGGTGATTTTCAGTGATTTATAGGTGACCAAAAAGGACTGAAATGAAACAAAGCAAAGCAAAACAAACAGACAAATAATACAGACAACTCTCATTTATTTAAGACAGAAGCTTTCCCTGCATCCCCAGAAAAATGACATTTCCTCTTCCTTCATCTGCTTCGCAAGGACAAGGACAGTAGATGGGTGGAGGAGAAAGGGAAGCCAGTGAAGATGAAGGTGGCTGAGAGGAGGCTCTCGTCTCTTCTCTCTCCATCCTCTCTTCTTCCCCATCGTCTCTGGGATGTGGAAGGTGGGACTGAGCTCCCTGCTCCTTTCCCACCTCAGCCATGGGGCTCAGCTTGGATCCCGAGAGACACCACCCATCCCACTTAGTGACCCGCATAGTGAACTGTGCTGGGCCAAGAAAGGAAGGCAAAGCTGGGGGTGCTCTCATCTGCCTGGGGGCACCTGACCTCAGTCGTTCGCCTCCAGGTGGCTCTGTAGGACTTTCTGTGCTGTTTGTAGCCACATGGTCCCACTCCGGCAAGCCCTGCTTTTCCTTTTTCTCCTTCCTTCCTTTAGCCACCCTTCCCCTTCATCAGTAAGCTCTCCCCTGTCAGAAGGCCAAGTTTTCCACTTGCATCCTGTGGATCCCTTGGAGGATGGGAAGAGACATTCTGTCCTGACCTTGGCAGCCCTGAGGCCTGGACTGGGGGGAGCCTGGCCCTGGCCTGGTTTTTGTTTGCTAAATATAAATCCCTGAGGAAAGCTGTCTCTGGGGTTGTAAATATATTTTCCATGAGGCATTTTAGGCAGAGGATGTTGGGAAGCTAATTGAGGAGGAATAGAAGCCAGAGGTGCTGAGGAGGGAGCAGAGAGGCTTTAGAGTAGCAACCCCTGATGTGCGTGATGCTCTTTTAGTTAGAAAGCATATTTTATCACAACAACCCAATCTTTTTTTCTTCTATTTCAGTCTCATGGTCTGAAAAGGAAAGAAAAAGCCAGGACTCCTTATAGTGAATTTTTCTGCCAGGCACGCCCAGTTTATGTCAGGCCTTCACCTAGGTCAGGGTCCCAATCCTGGTTCCTCATTCCCTATTCAGAAAGGTGGCCATGCTAATTGCATCTCACACAGGTGGCCCGCGAGGGGGACAGGGAGGGGTTACAGTCCGGCTGTGTGATGAGCTCCGGTGTTCTTTGCACCTGGCTGGACTTTGCCTTTGGGGCGGATGCTGAAGGCCAGTAAGATGGAGCTGTGGCAGCTTCCCTATTCTTTGTCCTTCCTTCTTAGAACAGAGAGTTGGAAGCTGACATACAAAGAGCCGGTCTTAGGAAAATAGGATTTTATCACTGAGAGGGGCCTGTGTGCTGGTCGATCCATTGTGTCAACTTGAGAAGTTTAGAGGTGAAATTAAGTGACTCGGCGGAGAGCCAGGATTCTTAGTTTGTAAGTATCCTCGTCCTGCGCAAGAGGAGGGCCCAGACATTGAGGACATTGAGTGAGCTTTACAGCCCCAGCCCCAGAGCAGCTTGTTTATAGTATAAGAGGAGGGGAGAGAGGCTGGCCAGAAGCCCAGCTGCTGTGAGTCCCTTTGCTGTTCGCTGTTTTCTGCGGCTATGAACTGCTACTCTCTGCCATGTGCCACTCTGCCTTGGAGCCAGCCAAGTATGGACTGAAACCTCCACAAACTGTGAGCTAAATAAACCTTTACTTCCTAATTTTGTGTGTCAGGTATTTTGTCCCAGGAATAAGTGAAAAGTAACGGACACAGCCTGGAACCTAATTTAATTCAACCCTCTACTTTTACTGATAAAACAGGGCTCTGGGATATTTGGGGCTGCGAACCCATTTTTGCCCACCGTGGAGGATCCATGGTCCTTCTGTGAGAGCAGCCCATCAGCGTTCCCAAGCAGGACATGACGATGTACAGGGATGCACGTGCCAGAAGTGAGGACACGTGACTCAAGCTCATTTCTCACGGCAGGAAGAGTTTTGCAAGGGACAGAGGCAGGGGCAGATCCTTTGATGACAGTGTGGCATATGGAATCCCCAAGATGCTGCTTCTGTGTCTATGCCGATATCTCTTATCCCATCCATGACCGGGTCACTGTTTCTTGGCTCTGTCCCTTGGTGGGAAACTGGTCTTACCTGATGGCTTGTTCACAGCCAGCGACAGCATCTGGGGCTAGGTCAGCTGGCTTGGGAAAGTTGCCTGAAGGTTACTGGGGAGGAGTGGGGGTTCCCAGAGAACACCACCATGTTGGAGACCTGTCCAGAAGGCACTGGTCTTCCCAGCCGTCCTGCTGAGGGGCCAGGTAATGGGGGTCCTGGGTGGGTCCTGCCAGCCCTGGCTTGCCCAGTTCTCACTTCTCCCCTTGCCCAGTTTGAGCTCAGGCACCAAGGAACAGAGGCAAGCCATACCTACTCTCTCCTTAGCTAAGGTCCTGGTTCCTGTTATACAGCATTAACAACTTCGTCATTTCTTGTGTTCCCTTCGGAAATGTTTTGTGTATCCCAAAGTCCGTGTCTGTGATATGTAAATGCATAAGTTTGAGGGGACTTGTTAATATGGTCGCAGATGATTGCACAATTATTTAATTTGATAGACTAAAAATTTAATGTTTAAAATTAATAATAATTATGCTTAAATCATATCATCATAGGGCCAGTAATATGAATTATGGCAATACATACAAAGGAATGATTTGTAACCCTTAAATGGGACGCAATAGGCCTAGCTCTGTTATGGAAACATATTTACGACACATTTCACGGTGAAAAAGACAGTTGCAGTACAGTGTGTGCATTCTGATTGTGTTTGGGTAAAACTAGAAAATGAAATTGTATGCTCATATGTATGGCTGCTTCTGTCTTGTGAAATTCACACAGATATGGCGCAAATGTTTAAAGGGGCGCATAAGAAACTTAAGCTGTTCATCCCGAGGATGCGGGAGAAGGTTGTCCTGCTGTTCCTTCTCTGTGGCTTGATATTCCACACTGCATATGTGCTGTTGTGAAATTAATGCTTCCGAAACCTTTAAGACAATGAAAATTACACGTATTACCTCCCAAGAGAAAACATTCCTTATTGGAGATTCCTAAACTGAAATGTGTATATTTTTAACTGCAGAACAAAGACCATAAAATACTTTTAATATCTGAGCAAGCCTTTCAACCTCTCTAACTTCCTCTGCCATGTAGTTTAGGCATCTGTGTCATGCGCAAAACAATATAAAATGTGATGTCGTGTGAAACAGATGATATTATTAGGGGTTTCATTGTATGTTCTTTGTCTGCCTCTTGACCCCCAACTAGAGCACTATAAACAGCGTGTTTAACCGCAGGCAGAAATTAGCTCAGTCACCCAAAGAGAATGTTAATGAGCAAGAGGCGGCTTCAGACCGCCGGGCGCCCAGTTCTGTCCTAGTCGACACCACACAGTGCTCCGCAGCCTGGTGCAGCGCGGGCCTTTCCAGGTCCTCATACTTCAGACCTTTCTGTCAGGTGGTGTCCACCACAATGTGCTGCAGCTAATGTCACAGTCCATTTAGGGGGAGATTGTGGGCTGTGGCTCTCGTGGCCACCCATGGCACCCACGTTAGGGCGCACTGTGGCTCATTGGTAACTTAATTTAGGTGTTGAGAGGGGAGGTAGAGGAGAGGTGGCTGCACACGGTGCTGACTCCTCCGCGATGCATGTCAAGCAAGGTTGGCCGAGCGTGGGTGAGGCTCTTGTGGCCTTTCGCAGTGCTCGGTCAGGTCTGCCTCGACGCAGCTAAGTCTCTGGCCCTTTGGAAGCAGATTGATCTCTAGTTTGTTTGTTTATTTTAAGCCAGGAGTGCTATGGGTCTGAGCAGTTATCTCTCAGTGATATAGCACTCAAGGTACAGCCACTTATATATTTTAGCAGAAAGTTTCGTAATATCCCTAATTATTATAAGAATGCTGCAGTCTATGGCGAGGGTCGTAGACTGCAGTTGTTACACCATTGGAGTCCTGCCCACATCTCTGAGAATCGCTCTGAATTTGTTTATTGCCACCAACAATTTTTAGCTCAACAAACCGTAACCTTGTGGTATTTTCTCTTTAAACTACAGTGAGCTGTAACCAAGATACATCTTCACAGAATTCCCACTCTGCATGTTTTCTCATAAACTGTATTTTATTTTCCAAGATCTAGTCAAATAAAGAAACACCAGGAAGTCTGTCCTCCCACAGCATTTGACTCCTTGAATTCTTCTCTTTGTGTCTTTGACAAGTTTAGTCTAGGGCAACTGGTATCTAACAGCCACAGACAATCATGTTGTCGTCTGTGACTTCTCTGAGACAATCAGAGAATTATGGTTGCTTGCTCCCCTTCTCTTCCTCTGTCTCCCTCAAAGGGAGGGCCTTCACCTCACCACCTTCCAGGGTGGGTCTGGCTTACCCAGTTAATGAGCATTTTCCTTTCCCTCCGGCACAAGGTGGGTGTGTGTAAAGGACAGCTATTAGCCTTGCATTACACATTTTCTCTCATACCATGATTTCATTCACTGCCTAGTATGTGAATTTCTCCCAAATGAAATAACTCTAGGACTAATCTCTTTTTATAACTTTGATTCTCCGATTGCATAGGTTTAAGATGCCTTTCAGGTCTATAAATCTGTGATCCTATTATGTCTAACTGCTCGCTGGGTATTTCCTGTTGGGTGTACACTATCATCTCAAATTACCATGTCTATATCCACACTCGTTGTGTTGCTCAGTGTGCACAGGACATATTGAGAGGGGTGAGAGTGGAGGAAGAACCCGGCTATGGTAGGTTGAGGAGTCCATCTTTGCTCTCAATTTCCTAACCCTGTGTGCTTGGCTGGTGTGTACAATCTTCCTAATTCAAAGCTTCACCAATTGCAAGAATGATTTCCTTTCATAGAGGTTTTAAATGCATGACAGAGTTTAAAATAGAGAGTAAATGCTAAAAATACAGTTGTTGCATAGCAAAATGCCTAGTCCTGTTCCTCTTTCTTTCCTTTATCCATCTGAATTTTCCTGTTTTTGTACTTTTACTATTTATTTTGATTCAAAACTTTAACAACGTTGTTGCCCATCACCCAACTACACCAAACCGTGTTCTACAAGACAGTCACTGTTTCATTTGAGGACAGCTCAATCACAAAAACAAATCCTCTTTATTTTTGTTCCTGCCAGCATCAGCCTCCCGGGAGTTCCATTCCCCCCACCGGAAGCATGGCACCTGCTCCCGCATGGCCATCTTCTTAGGGGCTTTTTCTGCAGAACTAATTCATCTTATGCTTTCTCTCCCATTTCTTCATCTATATGTGCTTTCCACCAAGAAGACTAAATGTGTGTGCCCAGCACAGTGCCTGACCTGACCTAATTATTTAATGTGATTTCTTGCACCACTCCATTTTCAAAACATCTATTTAAATGGTCTCTATTAAGTGCAAAATGGTTTTTGTAGGTGACTTCATTCAGCTTGGCAGCAGCCTTCACATGGCTTCTGCTAAGCTGTTCTGCTTACTTCTTGTGCAGGGCATGTGTGAGCCGTGTGTTTGTGCAGGCTGGTCCTTCCGTGTTTGCGTGGGGGAGGACTTTTGCTCCAAGTCTGACTGTCCTGACATTCACCCCCAAGGCTCACCTGTGCTGTAAGCTCTTGCTCAAACACCACACACGAAATGCCTTTCTCTCTATTCTCATGCACACTGAACACACGTTTGTTTCACGGGGACCTCCGATTTGTACATGCAAGTGATTCTGCCTGTGCGCCTCCCAGTGTCTGAAGTGCCTGCACGTTTCTCTCAGGTGGGTTTTGCTTCTTCCTGTCTGAGCCAGACAAAACATGCTCTGCTCTTGGAGCCTCTCGCAGCCCACCCAACCCTGTTTTCTACTCCTTCGGACGCAAGTCTGAGCTTGGATCTTATCTGCATTGACCACATTTTCCCCTCACTTCTCTAGAGGTGCTTGTGATATGGCAGTCCCCTTCTCAGCTGGCTTCCCCGGTGGCTTCCTAGCAAGCTGGGTCTGCCTTCCTTGTTCTGCTTCATGCTCTCAACCCCACGGACTTCTGAACACAGGCAAGTCCTCCATTCATGCCCATCAAATAAGAGAAACCGTGGGATGAAGGGAGGCCTGACAGATGATGGAAACAGATGGTGGGACGGAGTGAAGATGGAAGTAGCAAGCGTTTTTGCAGTAGAGTGTGAAGACATCCTAAAACACAGGGGAAAATATAAAGGACACCTACCTAAGGTGGCACTGTCATGGTGGCCGGCCGCCATTCTCCACAGCTCCCATGACTGCACTCCTTTCGTCTCTGCAGACCTTTACATTCTGATACTGAGGAGAACTTGCACGTGGCACAAAGCTGGTGCTCTAGATTTGGATTCCCACCACTTTTTGTATTGTTCAACAATCCTTTTCCTTGCTCTGTGCTTACTTGTAAAATATATGTAAGATACATTCTTGCTTCTCTTTGACCAAGATGATATTTTCAATTTACTTTTTAGATGAAGAAATTCACAGTGCAAATTCCACATCTCATTGGCCATGTCTTTCTCCTTCCACAGCTCAGAATTTTCCTTGAAATGTTTATGGCCTAAACACCAAGTGACTTTGGTCCTTGAAGGAGGAAAATGTTGAGTTCAGTCTCCCTTGCACCTAACCACAGGGCTAGAACATAATGGCAGTGAAATGTACTAATTTATCTTATTTTACATAATTAGAGTTAGGGGCTATTGAACACAGAATGCAAATGTATGCTAAATATGCAAATTAGCCACATTTCCCAGATTTGGAGAAGGGGGAAATGTGGTAGCCTTATGTTAGATGGTTCTCTCTTATCTGTGAACACAACTTTTCAGCACTGCAAATGCGAGCTACTGCGCAGTCACAGTTGGGGCTGCTAATTTGAAAATCCAGTTTAGGCTGATTTGAAAAGACAACAACAGTTTTGCAATCACTGGTGTATCCTTTATGATAGAGTTGGTTGTGCCATTTCTTCTTTTCTGAGGATAGCGGGTTTTTTTGGGTCATATTTTAAATTGGAATCTTGCCCAGTTCATTTGTACAAGGCCTGGGCCTAGTATTGTAGGGTACTCATTTGTCAGGAGTGTCCTCGGCTGACCTGGGTACCACAGTGGCCCCCCTTGCCTATGTCTGGCCCGCCTGTTGCCTCCTGCAGTCGTGGGCAGTAGGCTCCTCTGGGGTTCCACGAACTCCTTCTTGGGGATGGTCACCAGTGGCCAGGAAGACGCAGGTGTGCAAGTGTCAAGCTCGGGCGATTTTTCCCTCAGTGAGGCCACAGGGCGCATGCTCTTCTCCAGTTCTCTTGGAGGGTCTTGCTTCCTTCCTCTGCCCTTCCAATGCGTGGGTCCTAAAAGCACCTTGAGCCCCAAGTGGCAAGTCAGTGTCTCCTCCAGACACCACACCAGCCACAGACTTTTGGTCCTTCACCCACTTCTTCCCATTTTAGAATTTCTCCAGTGCCAGTGCCTCATGGTCTCCCTACTGGAGGTAGATCAAGCAAATAACTTCCCAGAGCTCCCCCCAGAATGAAATGTAAATGGTGGCATTTAGGGGCGCCGCTTCTGTTGGCGAGGGCAGTTTGATTGAGCCCGTTTCAAAGCATGTCACAGTCAAAGGGCCTGACTTCGAACACCAATAGTTTTAGTTTTATGTCCCATCCTGCTACTGGTGTGACCCAAAGGAGCAAGAAACTGGGGTGCACAGAAAGAGTGGAGGGATGACCTGAGGTGACAGCAATATTAGGCTCCATTTCAGAGGCAGGGAGGAGACTTTGGCGATCAGTTTTAAATTGCTATCCGGACTCCGTCAAGGAAATTATGGACAATTACTTGAAATTGGTACGCAATGTTATTATAAGCAGTAGAATAATATGCCCATTCTGCCAGTAATTTGGTTAGTAATTTGGTAGTAATCTCTAGTAATTACTGTAAATGCTAACCAGTTCATTTCCCAAATCACATTTCCTTCTGTGTGTTCACTTTATTTTGTACATTTTAATTGACTTTTCTGTAAAATGTGCTAACAGTGTTTCACATTCCCAGGCCTTACCTAGGCCTGAGAGGGGTGAAGGCAAGCCCATCTTCCCAGCTCTGTTCCGAGCCTCTGCACAGTGGCTGCTTAATTCCAATTAATGCCTGTGGGTCTCCGCTGTTGTCATAACTTATAGGCATTTTTGGGGACCATTCAGTGTCTTTGTGTTCTTACAATGAACAAAGCGAGACACCAAGGTAATAAAAAGGCGAGGCCTACTAAGCTTGTGGCCCGGAGGAGGTACAGCGGCACTGACATGCTTAGATTAGAAGAGTTTTCGCGCTAGGTAGTGGCCGTCTAAACAGAGCCTGGATGTGGTTTATGTGGTGAGTGCATGTGAACAAGCAGGCTTCAGTCATCTGACTTCATGTTCCTACTGACTTTACAAATGCGTTAGGAAAAACACCAAGGACCTGCAAGGGAGAAGGTGAGGAATGATAAAAAGTGGAGAGCGGTATTGAAAAAGGAAGAGTTTGGAAGCAGAGGCAGAAAAGACTAGGGGCTGTGCTTAGGAGCCATGCCGGAGCACAGCTGACCCACAGTAGAAGCTGGGGAGGGCCCTCTCACAGGCAGAAGACATGTTTGGGGACCTCCGAAGTCTTGCTTTCTATTTTATGAAGCAAAATTGAAAATACCCCAAATGCCTGAGTTATCACAGAGAGATCGGCTGGCGCCATGTATGTTTGTGCTTGTTTTCCCAGATGGGCTGTGCATGATATATGCCGTTGGATGTGCCTTACAAATACAGGCAGAAGGAGGAGCTTCTCGCTGCTGCTGTGTCGGCCTTGGAGTTCATCTGCTGTGCTTGTTTTGGCACTGGCTGGGAGTTGTTCTGTGGCTCTCCGGTACAAGCATTTTAATAGCTGCTCGGTGTAGCTTCACACCGGAGTTTGTGATTCTCACCCATCATGTTTTTATCATAAATGTGTCACTCTGGGAGAAACTTACTTTCCTGCTATCTTTCCCATTTTAATTCTTGCAGCATATAATTTGGTTCTCTGGCTGCTACTAATAACTTGCAAAGTCTGACTTCTATTTTAAATCTCAGATTCTCATAACAGCTCATCTGGCTTTTGAAATGTACTGAAGCACTGACGACTCTTTGCCTTCCTTGCACTTGCTGTTTTCTGAAAACTATGTGGTCGAGAAAGTGAGGGTAGCTGTTAGCCAGGCTACGCACCTGCCCTGTGCCTCCGTGGTGCTTTTCTCATGCAGGACTTTGTAGTACTAGCTGCACCCTTTCCAAGCTCCCACTACCATCCTGTTGTGTATCCCTGGAGCATGTGAACACACACATATATGTGTGCCAGACAAGGCAACATTCCGTGTCTTCTCTAGGCCCCAAGCACGACGCCTGTCTACAGTGGGGACTCCACATGTACCTGTGGGACAGGAATTAAATGCAATTAGTGATTTCCATGCCACACGGCTTTAGACTTTTGACCTCAAGGATAATACCTCGGACATAATAAGGTTACTTACACAAACATTTTATTATAGAGCCATATGAAGAGGGCTTGTTGGAAAATACTATGCTGGTACCTCTTGTCACGTATATTTGGCGATAATTTCAGTTTTATGCCTGGGCCCCTCAACTCGCCCCTGAGACTGTTAGGCATCACTTGTAATCAGAGTATGCAAACTGGGATGTGAAGCACGTGGTGCGCAGATGCTTGAGGTCTAGCACTCTGCGCTACGCTTGTTGTGATGCTGGTCAAGGGTACTTGTGCCATCCAGATCTCAAGAATCATGGCGTTGCCAAGCAGCTGTGGAGGGCACCTGTCTTCTCTTTCTTCTTTTATTCTCTCTGATAGATAATTTGTATATATAAATATAATATATTCACATATTCATATATAGATTCATATTCTATCTGTATCTACTTAGAGAGATCTGGTACTTTTATTTTTCTATATGTGTTTCTCTATTAGGTATGTATATATTATGTATATATCCATGTCTATATATACATATATTGATATATGTATCTGCAGGGAGAGAGCCTCCACACTGGCTGGGTGGGGGATCCAGAGGAGCCAGCGATGCAAGTTTAAGTCTGGTCTGAAGGCAGAGATCATGTCACAGCCCGAGGACGGCTGGGCAGAGAGAACACGTTCTGCCTTCCCCAGCGTTTGGCTCTATTCCAACCTTCGTGGAAGCGATGAGGCCCACTCACATTCGTGAGTGCAATTTGCTTTACCCAGTCCACTGGTGCAGGTGTTAATCTCCTCCAACCACGCCCTCACAAGGGGATTCCCCAGGAGAGGTCTGTAACCCCATCCTTTGCCAGATCAGCATATCAAATTAGCTGTCTTGGCCACCATCATTGGAGAGTGACCTCCAGCCAGTGAAAAGCATTCTCCAAATGCATGAACTAATGCTAGTTGTATTTGGGACCAAGACTAGTATACTGAGATGTGAACGACTGCACATCGAAGCCCGTGTGGTCAGGAGAATGCACACACATCGTGGTCTGCGTGACCTCACTGTGGAGCGCTGCAGGTTTTCAGCTGCTTGAGGCAAAGCTCTTGGCACAACCCTCAGACTGATACTGGGTGAGCAGTGAGGGGGGAGAGGGCAGAGCCTTGGCGAGCACACCGGCACATGTGCCACCCACGCGCAGCCAGCTTCATGGGGACCAGCACTTCCAGCTGCGTCACACCCAGAGGGCTCGACCACCTGCAGCCCCAGGAGCTGAGCTCAGACCACATCTCCTGAGAGAGCAGCTTCATGAGGTACACAGCGCAGGGCCTGCTGCCCTTTTCCACAAATAGCGGATGAAGCTGAGAAGTCAGGTGAACTCCTGAGGTTCCTGCAGGTAATTGGGAGCAGGCTGGGCTCCTTCCGCTGTGTGCTGCCTGCTAAGTTCATTACTTGATCCCTTGATTTAATTCTTTATAATCTTAGGGTCTCACATTTTCTTTTACCCTCATACGAGTGAAGATTTCTCTGCCATTTAAGGAAAGCACGTTTTCAGTGGGGCTTTCCGTTCTGAGTTTGTTCTTTTCTTTTGGCTGGCCAGCTTCATTCCCGTCAGTGACTGCCATCAAAAATGCTGACCACGAATTCCAGAACTAAAGGGCTCAAACCTTCTGTGCAGGTTGAAAAGATGGATCTTACATTCACGCTCTGTCTCTGCAGAAGGTGGCTGCTGCTCGGCTCTTTGTGGGACCTATATCATTTTTAAATGCTGCTGCTGCCTCCTGGTTGCTGACAAGTGGCTTGGTAGACGCTCTAGCTTTACCTCAGTGTACTAAGCAGAGAATTCTGAGGCACAGCGTTCGCCTCCCTCCTTCTTGGAGCAGGACCACTGCCAGGCCTGCTTCCTCCTCTAAAATTGCTCCCTGGGGCAAATTAGGCACCAGTTGCTTTTGCTTCCTCTTACAGTCTGTGGTCCCCCATCCCTCCCTCCCTCTACCTGTCTTGAACAGCAAAAACCACATCCTTTTCCCCTAAAATCCCAACCGGTGGCAAACAGGGCCTCCTTTCCTGAAGCAGCAGTGTTCTGGTTCCTTAGAAAGCAACAGGAATATCCATCCTTTCTTTTAATCTTCAATCTCCATGTTCTACTCTGGGCAGGATGAGATAAAACTGGGGTACTAGCTCATTCCTGTCCTTTCCAAGCACCCTACTGTAGGCACATTTATATTAGATATTGATTTCTGTTTAATAGAATAACCCAGGAAAAATCACACTTTTTGTTGGCGTTCAAAGGATAAACCATAAAAGCCATTAAGAAGAACTGTACGCACGAGGATGATTAATGGGACTGGAGATACCGTCCACCGACTACTTCCAGATAATGTCTCTGAGAGATTCCATTGCTTCTGGCTGCAGTTCAGAACTATTTATTTGCAAGGGGAAATTCTGAGTAATGATGTTTCCCATGAAGCCTGACTGGCAGTGTTAAAGAGACAGAGCGGGATGGCCCTGAACTTGGATTTTAAAGGCTTTGCCCTGGGAAGTTGCTAGAATACTTCAGAGTTGGTGCTTTGAAAGCCAGCATGTCTGCCCTAAGCTCGCCCCTCCCTTGGTGGGCCTGGACTCTCCTGTCCGTGAGCACCTGCCAGGCTTAAGATTTATAGGGAAGAAGAGATTGGCACGAAGTATCAATTCCCGATGTCTGCAGCATCAATTTTTTTCTCATTTCATTGGACTTATTTTGGACTCGGGCAGTAGGGAGAACCCTCAGTACCACACTCTGCAAAGACCTGTGTGTACCATGACTTCCATTTTGTTTTAAATTTAATAGAATCTTCCGTACTGTACTTCAAACTCTGTCATTCTTCAAATTGTGTTTGTTGAACTAGACCTAGTTTGCATTCTTGAGTCCAAGTGCTATTTATTCCCCCCGAGGCTGCAGTATTGTGGTGCTGATGTCTATAGGATGCGGGGTATTGACAGTTCGCTGCACATCTTCCAGTGCAAAGACCAGTACAATCCCAGATGGGTGACGCCATTTGCCACAGTCTTGCCCACATAGGAGAACACCACTAACTGTCAATTATACAGACAGATGGATAGATGGATGGGTGGGTGGATGGATACATGATGGATGGACAAACAAATAGGTATTTTTTTTGAGCACTTGTTATATATGTCATTGATTTATCTAAATATTTTAAGTGTAATATTATTTTCATTGTTCAGAAGAGAAAACTGAGGCTCAGCTGTGACACGCTCAAGATAAAAGGAAGGATTAAATGCAAGACTATTAAACTCTTCAGTGTAGCAAAGGGGAAAAAGCACTTAGCAGTTCGTAGCTCCTTAGCATGGGTGAATTAAATTTCACACTTTCCATGAGCAAATTATAATTCATTTTTGCAAAAATAGAAAGCTTTAGGGATTTCAAAGTGTTTACCTTCTTTTCTTTGGGTATATTCATATATAGTAATTGGAGTGATTACAAGGTCATATTGATTATGTTCCAGACAATATCAAGGTTCCATTAGAATCTGAGACCATGCCTTCATGTTGACTTGGGCTACTCTTGATCTGAAACCATTTTTGGGTGCTGGGAAGGAGAAAGTCAGTTCTGTGCTGATTATGAAGGCGCTGTGGCTGCCTTTGCTTGTGTCCCACCTTTGGCTAGTGCTTGACCCGCCACCAGGCAAGCATCTGTAGCTTCTTACCCTTTTCCGCTCTCCAGAGCTCTGGCAACCCCAGACTCCTCCTCTGGAAACAGATTGTCAAAGCAGTTTTTCCATTGGTTCACCTTAGGGCTTCATTTGTAAGGTTTCTTGCAGTCCCCTGCTGCCTAGCCAAGGCTCATCTCTGGGAGGCTTTACCTGTCTGTTTCGATCAGGGATAACAACCTTATTCCTCCTGAGACACAGAGGCAAGAACAGGGAGACAAGATGACTTCCTAAAAATGTCTGACAGTCTGTCTGAGAGTAGTCCCTAAGAGTTTGAGGTCAGAGTATGTCTTTCAAAGAAAACAATTTGTTCAGTAGGAAAATAAATAAAATACTTAAGAGAAAGAAAGAAAAGATTATTTCTTAATGATCACTTTGGATCATTTTGGTGGTGATTTTTTCCCAGCACTGCTTCAGGTTTCCTCAAAGGAATCGGTAATGTCATTTTGACGGCTAGGATCCAGATAGATTTTCTATCAGCTGAGCCAGGCTCTGATAGTTTATCACTGAAAATAATAATGATGATAATAATAAAAGCGAAATTACCCACACTGACTATGATTGACAAAATGTCTCAGGGCAGAAAGAAAGATTTAATTGATTGCAGTCATTAAATGTAGATAGAAACACACAAGGGGTAACCCGTCCCCTGATAGGACAGAGTCCTCATTTTAATGGGAGTAACAGGAAGTTTCACCCTCGCTGGTGTGACAGCAGGTGTCTGATCTTTTGTGACAGGATAATTAGTTAGTTCTTCAGCTACCAATTTCTAAAACACCACAAGGTCAAGGAAGAAAGGTAAGTTTGTTGAATCTGAGCAGTCTTTTTTTTTTTTAACACCAATATATAAAGCTAAATTATGGATGCTTTTTGCATTTTAATCTCTTTAATCTTTTATCCTTTTACTTTCTTGTTTTTTTATTTGCTTTGGTTGTGCTTCATCTCATTCTATCATTTCTTTGTTAACTTCAGTGGCTTTTTAAAAATGACTGTATCACCCTTACTCTCCCTACAACTGTTCACCCTCTTCTCCAGATTCATTCTTAGTATTTCTTCTTTACTCAATTTGCATTAGTTCCTTCAAACTGTCTTGACTGGTTAGGGTGCAGCAAGGGGTGAGAAACACCGGGGCTATGCCACGTGTGCAGGCTCTGTTGAGCTTCAAAGCTATTGTAATATACATCCTTGCACGCTTTTCCCCCTACCTTGTTTCCTATCTTTTCTCCTTTCTCTCCTCTTCGTTGGTTAAGTTCCATTTCTTTCCATTTTACTGTATCTGTTAGGATGGCTGAAGTGATTGTACTAAGAATTTCCATCAGTTTTTGAAAACAGCACTTAATGTGTAGAATTTTCACCTTGACTAATGCTGTCAGCATACAGTTGAGATCTGAGCAACTACATCGAGGCCAGCAATGTGTAATACAAAAACCACGCTTGAATATCTGCCATCTTGGCTTTCTAAATGTGTATCATTCTTAGCGTCATATCAATTATTCTCTTTAAAATAATTTTTTTATTTTTATTTATTTGTTTATTTTTTGGCGGAACTGGGGATTGAACTCAGGCCCTTGCACTTGCCAGGGAAGCACTTAT
>NDGM011177624.1:0-17441 GCA_002564305.1 Octomys mimax | reverse complement strand
TGCTCAGGGTCTTACTACTGACTTACTACATAGTGATCCACCTGTGTTCAGCCTCCCAAGTACTGGGATTACGGGTGCGTGCCACCATGCCCAGTCACAGTCACCATCTCAGTGCGCCTCCGGGGCGGATCCTGCAGAGCAGACCTGGGGATGGAACGTGCGACCCCTGCGCTCTGCCTAAACAGGCATTTTAGTCTACTGGTCTATCGGGCCCACCCTCATTCTAGCCTTAACCTTGCAAGTATGTATTTTTTAATTATGCACTATTATTTGTATCAGATGATTTTTAACAGATTCTGTTGTTTGGTAAGCAAACCACATAGCTAGGAAGATGATTTTTGAATTATTGTTTTACTTCTCCATTTATATTAGATGAATTTGTACATTTTTCATATTTTCCTCTACTTTGGGTTGAAGATAGATTAAATATCCTCTCAGGTTAATAATGCTGGGTGCTCCTTTCTTTCCTTAAACTGACAGTGAATGACCTCAGTGAATAAAACATACTTCTTAGCATATAGTATGGCATCTGGAGAGAGGTGCTTAAGTGCACATCTTACCAATTCGATTGGCTACATGTGACTTGAAGCCATAGAATCATGTTTCCTATACTTTAAATTCCCCCACAGTAAAGTAGAAATAGTCACGTCAAAGTAAACACATTCAGTTCCTCAATTAATGGTGTAAAACATTTCCTTCAAATTCAACAGGGAATGAATGCTATCTTTTATTAATTTTTGAAGTCCTAAGTAGAAATTGCATCGGTTTCCATAGACTAGACATGTAAATTGTTACAAAAATAAGCACATTAATGTGATAAACATGTATGTGCATATATAGAATTCAGTCACAGTTGTGTACGAAATAAATTTCCTTTATCTAAATAAACTAGAAAAATGCAAATGTTTAAAACAGATCATGGCTGGCCAAATAGCCCAACGGATTAAAGTGCCTGCTTAGGCAGATGCAGTGGTCAGGGTTCCATCTTGGAGTGTGGTGTCAGCCCCGCCTCTGGGGCACGCTGAGATGGCAATGGACTGGACGCAGTGGCATGCCTCTGTAATCCCAGCTCTTTGGGAGGCTGAACACAGATGGTTCCCTACGAGTCTGATCTATGTAGTGAGATCCTGTAGACCCTATAGATCCTTACTAAAAATACAAAAGAAAAAAAAGATCAAAATATTTTAAAACAAATGAAATGGCGAATATTGCAGGAGATGACGGAAATAGTTGAGAATTGAATAAAGTAAATGAAAAACATTGCTGTTGAGTTCATTTCTAGGCATTTCCCTCGAATCCAGTACTCCACTGCCATTGTAGATAGAATGTCAACTCTCTCACTCAGGTGACCTTAAAGTAACAACAAAATGTGTAATTGTTTTGTTCAATTACATTTTTCTTAATCTATCAAACTTCACAAATTCAAAATGGAACCTCTGAGTGGCACATGCAATGAGCTTAAAATTTAACCATGGGGCTATTAGGGGATGGGCTATGCTTTTCATCAAGAAATTGATGAATTCCTTGGAAGAGATGGAAAAAAAAGGAATACTTTTTCCTTAATACTTTTAAGAATTCACTCATATTTCAGAGAAGAATGGCAAATCTTTGCTTACAGTAAATGTTATTTTTTAAAGGAAATGTTATCAAAAATATTGAGATAGGATCCATATAGTTTTCAACAGGTATATTTCAGTAATCAGAGAATCAAATGTGTTAGGAATTTACATATTGAGTACCACCCTCAAGAAGCAAGGAGCAAAGCATACTTGAAAGAAAATTTAGCCTGGCAAATTTTGAGTTGAGGTAACTGAATGCACTGGTTGCATGTATAGACCTAGTAAAGGAATAACTTTTTCCTAAAAGAGGTATGCAGACAGCAGTAACATTTAAGGGATGATGAAAAATCTCTCCTTGAGTCTAAGGAGAAGATACTGTACTTGGAGGTTGGGCTTCAGCTTAACCAACTATTGCTGGTCAGAGCAGGTTAAGACCCTAGTGAAATGGCTTGGGTTCAAGGGCAAGAACAACTGAGAAAAAATATTCAGCTGTCTATTTGAAATGTCTATTTGTTTGTTGGTGTATAAAGCCACCAATAACCAACTACATAGGGATGAAGTTGCAAATTTATAAATCTTTTATAAAAGATCCTCCTTTTGTCCCACATATCTGTCTGCATTTACACATTTACTTATTGTTATAAACACCTGGTGTCTGTGTTTGCAACATAATTTTTTACCAGCTTGTTCCTCTGCACTGTAATTCAGCTATGCTCCTTGATTCTGTCCTGCATGATTAAAATTATAGTTTTCAGAAGAGCAAAGAAAAATTTACATAAACCTGTATATACTATGACTAAATCAAATATTTGAAAATTGTACTAATTTGTAGTTTAGAAGAATATATAGGTGTAGGAATATAAAATGGAACAGGAATTAAAACTATAAAACGATGGAACATATCAAAAGAGGAAGATGTTCAAAGAGCCTGCCTTATCCTTTATTTTGTGCTATGTAGGGTAGATTTTTCCAAATGTATTAAGGATTTACACTTGAGACCACTTTTTATTAGTCATCACATAGACAGTGTACTGACTGCAAAAAGGGGAGACATTTTATCACTAATCAACGAGTTTTCAGAAGAAAGCAAAACTGTTTTGTTTTCCATGAAGAATAACATCATGCAAATCCCCTCACAATTTACCCTGTAACCATGAACAGGACCTTGTGTGGCTTTTGTCAGTGTCAGCCATCTGGATAAGTCATAAGCCATTGCTTGACCAGTTTGCTGTCTGTGAAAACTTGAGAGAATTCCATATCTCTAGGTGACTCTCCTTTGGCACACTGTACATCATCGACCACTTTTGTCTATGACCCCATAATCTCCTTGATCAGAAAATTTGGCACACCACTGAGTTATAGGATGTCACAGTACAGGTACTCTTATATCCTGAATCCTCTGACAAAAAAGAAAATAAAGGGGGGTGATATACATAAAGGACTGTGCATGTGCGTGAAAATCTATGTATCTACAAGATAGGATGGATTTATAGCTACTTTCTCTTAGTTCATTGAGAAGGTTTCTTCTAATATTGCTTAGACATGACATCATGTCTGAATCTTGTCCTCTGAATAACTACTAGGAAAACAACAATATGTAATGTATTAATTATTGTAACTGTCATATTAACTTGTTTTGAAACTTTCATTGCTATTTTATGTTTTTGTCATTAAAATTAAAAAATAAATACATTAAAAATAAAATTATTGATTAAACAAAATTATCAGTAAATTTCATTTTATATTAGAAGGGCAATATTTAATTGCAGAAAAGTTTGAAAATATATACTTGCAGGAAAGGTAAATAAAACTACTACTCATCACTCATAATATTTTGCCTACTGTGAATTCATACTTTCACAGTCTAGAAATACACATAGGGAATATACTCTGACACTGGTAAATTTTATGCAAATATCAAAAAGAGTTGATTTAAGCATTAACCAAATTTTGAGTAAAATGACAAAGTGAAATAATGAATAATGGATTAATACTTTTGTATTTTCCTGCAGTGCAGAATATAGTTAACTCTGATTGTATTCTGATAGCTTCTTTTGGTAGTGAAAAGGAGGCCATATTCAAATTTGCAATTGAGCATACTCTTTAAGATAATGTGCCAAATGGATCTTTATCTTAAAGATCCATTTGGCACATGTTTCGCCTTAGGCTTTCTGGTAGGTGCCACCTAGCACAGCCCATCACCTCTCATCTCACATCTTCTCTTGCATGCAAGTAACCAACTCTGCAGCGAGTATTGAGGCACATAAACAATGAGCTGCCTGGGCTAGAGCATTGCCAATTGCAAGGACCTACCACCTGCCGCCTGTGTTACCTCTGATTCTGTCCACCTGATATCTTATTTTAACTTTATCTATTCATTTTTTCCTGAAATTTGTGGAAATACGTTCTGAGAGTCAAGAAAGCTCAGACAACAAGTAAAAAGATTTGATATTTTCCATGAAATATCAGAAAACAGTGGTGTGATCAAGAGTGAACTATATTTGTAAGTTTTTCCCTCTCAATTTCCATCTACATTGTTGTTAATTCTAAATTCATATTAAACTACAGAATTCAGCTTTGTATGGGGAAATGGAACTGAAATAGTAGATATTATTACGACTAATAAAAATGGATAAACATAATAACTTGTGTTGCCAGGAGGCCTTAGAGTGCAAGCGGAATACTCCTATGCTTCGTTCCTCTGACACACCTATCAGACTAAGCAATCATTGTATTTTTATTGCACCTCTCTAAATGATGTGGCTACCTTTCTTCATAAAACTATATACATGGAGGTATGACTGTACACCTTACTGTGATTTGTGTATTATATGTGAGGCCAAAAGACAAAATAAAATGTAGCCAAAAAAAATGTTGTATGTCTGTTCATCACTAAACTTCAGTGGTATAAGTATAACTTTATGTATAAATAATGGCAAGTAACATATAAAGTAAAACTTGTATAATTAGAAGCTATAGCACATAATATTTAAATACAATAAGGACGATAAGCACATGTAAAAAGTGGTCCAGTAAAAAGTGCTTCAGAAGCATCAGCTGAAAATTCTTTGAAGAAAGCAGAACTTTGCTCATCAGTAAACATTAGCAGTAGTTTGTATCTAACTAACAACTGCTGACTAAAGAGATTCCACATGGAGGAAAAGAAAATGCTGTGAAGGAAGGCTGCAGCGTCAGTCCACAGATGCTTTAAGGTAACGTTTGATAATAAAAGTGGGGAAATTGAGAGATTTATGCATCAAGTGTCTTCTGCATGTAACATTTGTTGTATGTGCCAAATGCTTTGATAAAAGCTAAATAATTGCTTTATATATCATAATGTTTTATTTTCACATCCATCATATAAGATTTGTGCTATTATTCAAATATTATTTGTAGAACACTAGCATTCTGAAACACTAACTGTTCAATTTAAATGATTAGTAAATAACAGACCCAACGTTTCATTACACATCTTTCAGCTTGAAAAGCTAGTAAAAATTTCATTATGATATGTTCAGAATGACCTATTCTTTTACGGTAGTGTTTATAATTTAATCGTGTATATATTTCTTAGCAGGGATATACTGTAAGAATATGAAGCACAGATTTTAATACATTGTCCATTAACTTAATCTGCTTTTAGCGGACCTGTATCTGAATCCCTAAATTGGTCAGGTCATCAGCACCTTGTGTACAATTGCACGCTTAATGCATCTCGATTGTTCTTAAATTGTGCTTAGTCAGAGTTCTGACCTTCTATTCACAGGGTACGTAATTGATTAAGTGAGCTGGGAAAACCATTAGCCTGACCTCTGTGGGAGAGCGTTCCATCAGTTTTCTGGCCCCAGAAGGAACAAACTTATGATTAAATGAGCGCAGCTCCAGCAGCTCGGGGCGCAGTCCCTCGTCGCGCGCTGCCATTCTGCCCCGGTGCCAGCGCGCCTGGTCGGGCACGTCGTGTTCCCCTGCGGCCATTACTCAGCCCTGTAACGGACGCCACCACCTCACAGCCCGATCTGGCTCAGAATTCACTATCTGCTTTTCTCCTGGCGTGAAAACCTCCCTCTCCTTCCAAACTCATTCCCTCTCTATGCCTAGCTTCTGCTTTTATGTTGGTGCCCTTCCAGATGTGACTTTCAATTCATTTTCTTATTCTGAGTTAAATTGTCCTCATTTATCTTCTGATTCCAAGACTCAGATTATTTCTTCTTTCCTTTCCCCTCTTAATTTCTTCTTTCTTCTAATGATTTTTTTCATAGTTATTGTATTTTTTCTGTCCACATTCAGATATTTAAATTTGAAAGCATAAGGCTAAAATCCAACAAAAGTTTCCTGAATAAAAATATTTGAGATCCTGTGCCTAATCAACTAATGTTGGTGTGAATATACATGACATGTTCAGCACCTCAAGAACAATACAGATCCTGTGAAATGAAAAATGTGCGGTAGAATGTAAAAGTTCTGTATAGTCTGTGAAGCTTATTTTGAAGCATTTTTTGAAATATATATATAAATTTAAGACAAGCTGAAGATTTTCACATTTACCTCTAATTAAGATACATTAATCTGAAATATATATAACATTCTGGTTTTTTCTCTCTGTGTCTCTGTCTGTCTGTCTGTCACTCTCTCTCTCTCTTTCTCTTTCTCTCTTATAATTAAAACATAGTAGTTTGAATTGTTTTTCTTTCCATGCCCTCTAATCACCAATTGTCTTTTCACTATGGAGATAATTCTACTGATTTTACAGGTTTGTATTCTCTCTTCAGTTTGTTTCACCCTGATAGGAGATCTTATCCCTCACTACCTTAGTAATTTAAATATTCCATGTAGCAAGCTCTTTCCTCAAATGACTTGAACATAACTTTTCCTTTGACCAATATCTTATCCTAGATATCTAGGCTATTTTTATGTGAATTATTTCAGTGTAACTATATGTAAGGGATTGCAAGGTGCTTAACTCTTATTTGCTAGGATATAGCTTGCAAATCCCCTAAGTATATGTGAGCACAAACATGCTGACTTGATTAGAATGGAGATAAATGCAATGAAACACTAAGAATGGACAGTATGTGCAAAGAAGTATTGGACATAGAGCACACAGGACAAATACTTCATTTATAGAGAATAAAAGTGATGGTGACACAGTTATGCACACTCATCTATGGCCAGCTGAAGAGGGTGACACAGAGAAAGGGAAAAGTGAAACATTCTGCTCAACTAGGTCTACATTAATTGGTATTTAGCTAAATTATTTTTGTGAAATCCTCTCAGTTATTTCAGACTTTTGAAATTACTTATTTAGTGAGACCTGTAATATTTATATGGTTTCATTTTAGCTACTTATGTCATTCTGTAACCTTTGGATCTTCTGTACCAAGTCAAGCACTCTTGAAATCTCTTAAAATTCAAAGGAATAAGTCAAGAAAAGTGAAAAATTATAAAGCACTTATTTCATAAAATTTTGGAGTAGTCTTTTAATGTATTTGGCTATTACAGGGATTCACTAGGGAACTCAGACTCATAGTGAACTTCTTGTTTTAAACTTCCCCAGCACTGGGATTACAGACATGTGCTACTATGCCTGGACTCTGGCCAGTTCAGCCTGTGCTAGGGGTGGTGCTAGCACTGCATGTGTTGCCGGGGCAGTCCCTGTGCTTGCCTAAGCTTGCTTAAGCAGGTGCTTTAGCTTTCTAAGCTACCTCACTGGCTCTAGGCTAATTTTAAGCTACAAATATTTTATTAAGCAAGGAAGTTCAAATAATGATAATCTGTCAAGAATTAATAGAATTTTAGGGATTTTAAATAATAATACCTAAGATAGGTATGTCAATAATAAAAACAAGCTATATTTCTCAAAGATATTGAAAACTATTATATATAAGCAGTGACAAAACTTGGATTAAGATAGCATTTTTCTTGGAGCATATATTTACTGAACATATAATTTACAAGTACAATAATTGATGAAAGAAAAAATATAAACAGAAACACAAAGTCTACTAGAAGAGAAACGAGGTAGAAATCCTGCAGACATAAGGGAAGGCAGAGAATTCATAAACAAAAAACAAACCTTACAGCAAATACTTTCAAGTATCAACAACTGCTACTTCTTCTTTTTGGAAAGTTTCTGCACGTCAGATGAAATCACCAAAAAAGTGAAATAAAATCCCATACTGTGGACAAAAACTTTAGCAGACTATACATTAGACACAATACTTCTATCTAGAACAGACAAAGACTTGTTAAAAGCCAGGTGTCCAAAATTCAAAGACCCAATCCAAAAATGGGCATTCGAGAAGAATATACACTTCTCAGATGACAAAGTACAAACGGCAAATATATATATATATATATATATATATATATATATATATATATGAAAAAATGTTCAACCTCATTGGTCAGTGGAGAAATACAAATTAGAACAACACTGAGATTCCATATTACCCAGAAAAAAATGCCTATTGTCAAGAAGTTAACCAACAGCAAATGCTGCAGGGGCTTGTGGGTAAAAGGACCCTTTCTCTGCTGTAAGTGGGAGTTCAGACTGGTACAACCACCATAGAAATCAAAGTGGAGATTTCTCAGAAAGGCAGGATTGGAGGTCCCATTCTACCACGCTATTTTCATTCTTGGGGATTTTTCTAGAAGAATGGAAAACATCATGCTACCGCAATGTATGTGCATCCGTGTTTATAGAAGCTCTACTTGTCATAGCTAAATCTTGGAAACAACTCAAATACCCATTAACTAAGGAATGGATATGCAGTTGTAGATAATTGTACGGCTGATTTCTGCTGGTCTATGCAAAGAAGCTAATCCTTAATTTTTTTCTTTTTTTTTGGAACACACGGAGGTTATGAGCAGAATATATTTATTGAGAGAAAGAAAGCTCCTGTCCAAGAGAGGGACAGAAGGGGTGCCCGAGCAGGTAGTTCCCCCAGTTTTTTTCTTTATTATAATTTTTTTCAATTTTGCTTGTGTGTATCTGGTAATCTAACAACTAATTTAAAAACATTATGCAATACAATATGTACTATTGAATTTGTATTATTTTGCTTAGTGAAAATCTGCATCAGTTGTAATATTTTTATTGTCATTATTTTGTATTCTTTTTAAAAAAATAAATTAGGACTGGCAAGATATCTCAGTGGACTAAGTGCCTGCTTAGACAATCATAGTGACTGGGGCTCGATATTGGTACCACATACCATGTGGGCCATAGCCCTGGGCACACTGAGCTAGGAATGGAGTCTGGGCGTGGTGGTACATTCCTATAATCCCAGAGCTGGGGAGGCTGAAAACAGGAGGACACTACGATTCTGAGCTAAACAGTGAGACCCTATCCCAAATGCATAAATTTAATTAATTAATTTAAAAGATGTGGTATTTTTATATAGTGGAGATTTATTTATTTATTTATTGTATTTTAGGGCCTCCAAGAAAACCCACTACTATTATCAATTACTGAACTATGTTGGATTATTTTGCTGAATACACACACCGACAATATTTAAATGACAATGGAATGCCCTTTTCTGGCAAAACTAACCAATAAGTGGGGTAGAAATGAACAACCTTTTTGTTTCTGTATACCCAAATTAGTTAGGATAGATATACAGCTCTTTGTAAAATGAAAGGAGAGGTTTGTTATAATAGTGTTTGAGATAGGATATCATGTCTTCATCTTGTATAATGAATAACCACTCAGCCTACCAAGAGCTGGGATTACAGGTGCACACCACCATGCCCAGTTTCAATTGTCATCTCAGCTCACCCTGGGGGCAGAGCCAGCACTAGGATCCAACCCCTGGGCCTTGTGCCTGCTTGCAGGTGCTTCAGTCTGCTGGGCTATTTGGCCAGCCTTTTATATAGTGGAGTATTGCTCAGGTATAAAACTATAAGCTCTAGGCTTTTACGGTAAATGGATGCAACTAGAGACCATATTCAAATAAAATGAATCAGATCCAAATGTGTAAACATCATGTTTTCCCCCTAGAATAAGAACCTGAAAAAGTAAATAGGATTGGAAAGGTATGATGGATACTATGAAAGGTTATGAAACTGTTCTAAGATAAAGAACAACTGGAGTGAGGGAAAGGAGGAAAGAAAAAAAGAAAAAGAAAAAGAAAGAAAGAAAGAAAGAAAGAAAGAAAGAAAGAAAGAATCATAGATATGGGTAATTGTATGTACAGCTTGGAAAATCGTATTGCTGATTTTGCTTATCTATTGAAAGGAGCAGTTAATGCCTAATTTTTTTCTTCCTTTTTATTTTTACAATTTTTAAATCAGTCTTACAGGCTTATATTAAGTAATTTGAACAACTAATTTGAAAACCACAATATGCAATATAACAACCATTGTTGAATTTCCATCATTTTGCTCAGTGAAATTCTGTAGTTTCTAAGATGTTTTTATCACAGTTTTTGTGTCTTAAAAATATAAACAGATTGAAGGGATCTGAATTCTTTGTAAAATGAATACATATTATTGTTTCTTTCATACAATATTTGAAATTTGAAATAAAATTTGAAACGAAAGACAATATAGTCCTATGTAGAACTAAAGATACTATCCTCTGCACACAGGATACAAACAAATATTGCATGAATTGGCTTTGCAAGGATCGAACCTGATAGCTTAATTGTCTGTTAACAGACTGTAGTTGTTGATCATGTTTAGAACTAGGTAGGCTATTTAGGAACTTAATTGGATAGGCTCAGCAAGGGGCCGGGCAGATAGCTCAGTGTTCTCAGCACTTCCCCTGCAAGCACAAGGATCCAAGTTAGATCCCCAGCACCACATGCCATGCTGGCCCCACTCTGACCCAAGCACCCAAACCAGGCATGGGCGGCTGATGCCTATAATCCCAGTGCTGGGGAGGCAGAGACAAGAGGATCACTAAGAATCTTAGCTGCATAGTGAGACCATGTACCAAATAAATAAATAAATAAATAAATAAATAAATAAATAAAAGATTTTTTACAATTTAGGCTCAGCTATTCTACACCCTAGGGTGGCTCGTCACTTAGAGGATGTAACGGGAATGAGGAACAATGGAGGGCACCATTCTGTACAGGAGCTCAGTGTCTTCAGCTTGGATGTCATCTCCTGGCTCTTTAGCTTCTGCCTTCTGGCATAGACTCATCAAGCTTCCACTGCAAGCTCATCGGCCTCCTGATAAAGACTTGCACAGACACTGCAGTGAGCTCCCCAGTCTGGACTGACTCCTTCAGTTCCCTGCATGCTGGCGCCCTCTGCTCTCCCTCGTCCGACTCTGGCTGACCATCATAAATAAGCCTGGAAATTCCTCATTCATTTATGCATCTTGTATCATATCTGTTTCTGTACTAAAATCCTGACTGATACACACACACATTCTGCTCTTTGCACAGGTAAATTTCACAGGGTGAGAAAATGGAAACATTTCACTTTTTTTCTGTTTAACTCTTCCTGATTACATGCAATATGTAAAATATGTAAAATCAAGACTGCTTCATTTAATTAATTAGATTAAAGATAAAAGAGAAGAAAATGTTTAGTTAACATCTTTTATCACAACAACACACTTCATTAAAAAATCTATTGAAAAGATCAGTTTGTCAATTTATTGGGCTTCTCTCCTCCAGTCTTCCATCCCACGCATCTGACAAAAAATTCCCTTCCTTCCCACGCATGTGCAGTGTCGTAATGTCTTATCTACAAAGTGTAATGAAATAGGTCATAGAATGTAAACTCCTATACTTGAATTTATAAATAAACTGTGTAAGAAAATAGGAAAAATGATCGCTCCTTTGTACATCCAAATTAATATTTAACTTTTCTTATAATGACTAGAGGTTACCACAGAAATACAAAAAGATTTTTTTTAGAATAGTTAACTTATAAGATAAATAATGCTTTGAGTTTAAAGATGTTGGGTCATAAAAGTAATTTTAAAAGATGTAGAGTGATAAATATTGCATTACAATTACAAAAAAAATGAATAAGGACAGAGCATAAACACACAATGAGCTCATTTCTTTGGAACAAATGGAAAGTATATTAAGAGTTACTGTTGCCTTAAACTTATCAAAAGTATTACATAGCTTTAGCAACACACATATTGTAGTCAGCAGGATGAAAAATAAACTTCAGTCATTTGTATTAAGAAAAAGTAGATTTATTGAAAGGAATTAATATAAATAAGACCACTCGAATGATTCAACTGAGGAAAACATTTACGTTACCTTTATATTGGGGATTTAATGCACAGTCTCATTATGCAGCTCAGACTTATAGTGATCTTCCTGTTTTCAGCCTCCCCAGCACTGGGATTATAGGCATGCACCACCAGGCACAATCTTGGTTGCTGGTTCAGTGCACTCATGGTGGGGCCAGTGCAGTGTGTGGGGCCGGGGATCGAATTCTGGCTTTAAATGTAATATGGTTAAGATAAATTGAAATGCACACAATGAGCATTACATAGATATGCATTTAATATCAGAGATATTTTATGAAATATTATAAATAATATTAAAATCTATTTCAGCAGTGACACATTTGACAGCTATTAAGATCTTAGAGGATCTTAACTTTTATCTAGTTATTAAAATTATTTATAGAAAGAAAACTAAATTCTTCTATTTTAAACTTATGTAGTTGCCACTGTAGACAAAATCAAAATATAGATTGGTCTATTTCAAAATTTCCTCAGGGCCAGGGAGATAGCTCAATAGGATAAGTGCTTGCCTGGCAAGTGTAAGGCCCTGAGTTCAATTCCTGGTTCTGCCAAAAAAAAAAAAAATTCCTCATTACTTTTATGTTTAGTAGGTAAATCACCATAAAGAAACACTAAAAATAAATTGAACTTTCTATTTGGTAGGAAGGTGATCTCAAGCTTTTCAAAACACCGAATAAAAGAATAACTCCTATGTTATTCTTCCATTATTGTTTTACAACTGGCAGTTAGGAGGTGTTACCAAAATATATAGTGAATGTTTAACTTGTAAAGAAATAATTACAGTTAGGGAAATATTGCCTCAATTCATCTCCAAATACTCTCTGTTCATTCCAACACACTTTATCAGCTGGCTCTTGCCTCTGTCTGAACCACTTCTGGAAGCCCTCTTTCATGAGAATCTCTGAGTTGTGAAGAAGACTCTAATGAATATATTGCCAGTAACCACCAACATCACATTGTGTCTAAACTCACCTTATTCTCTGGATCTGGCATGAGCGTGCAATTTCTGGTCAAAATCACTTTTGAATTGATTCAGCTTATTGAGTCAGTCATAACAACAAAATAATTATAACAATAAACTGTAGAAAAGGCTGTGTAAATATAATCATTTTCAGAGGGAAGATGACTTTGTGCTGCCATGAGACATCAAGTGTCTAAAAGATTAGATGAAATGCAGCAAATGGCATAGGCATTATGACATAGTGTTAGGCTAACACGTGGAGGTGTGCGAACACACTCCAACAGAGGTGTGACGATACTGCAGCAGTGCGTCTCATAACCAGGCTGGGCACTCAGTGAGCAGCGGGCAGGTGGTTCTTCCAGGATGATTATTCTAGATGAAAGGATCATTCATGGTCCAGGGAAGCTAGAGAATTCCATTGATTTCATCATGCTACTCAGAACCATGTGGAATTTAAACTTATGAATCAGTGTTTCACATTTCATTTAATATTTTCAAACTGTGTATAACTGGCATAGTAAGCAATACTGTGGATGAGAGTGGGCTGTTATATTTTCTACCTACGAACAGGAGTTTCAAAGCTATAAGAACTGAACTTAATAGTTTCAGTAAAAGTAACTCGAATTTTTTTTTTTTTGCAAACTTTTAAGTTTAGGTCAAATTAGTGCTTTTCCTGGGAACATGTATCCAGCACATTAATGATGTGAATCCCAAGTATAGCACAAATCCCAGAAAACACCAGTCTTTGAAATAGAAGACAGGAAGAGATTGGCTCAGGATCAACTTCTCAGTATCTTCTCTATTGCTCAGTTATATATATATATATATATATATATATATATATATATATATATATCCTCTTTGCCTTTACAAATACGGTAGTTACTATGCACATAGCACATATTGCACCTGAATTTTTCTCCAAAATCTCACTTATGTTGTCTATGTTTTCTCACAGTTCTCTGTGCATAAGAAAACTCTTGCTAGCAGTAATTCAAAAGAGCTAATGTATTTGAAAGACTTCTATGTAATACACACTTTTCTAAGTTCCTTATACAGTAACTGACCTAATACTTGCAGAAATGCTATTGTGAAGCTCTAGTATATAACTGAAAGTCAAAGTCTTCAAATAAGTAGTCGCAGTACAGTTATGGATGTGTGAACTGTAAACTGAGAATTATATAGCACCAAGGCTATTGAAGGCTGAGCTGCTTGGGTTGATGCACTTCACTTTCCAACGTTTGCTAAGGCTATTAAACAACTAATGAGTAGGAGATTGTAAACTGTATATGCCATGATATTGTTATTCCAAAAATGGCAATATCTTTCAAATATTTTGCCTTCAAAAAATAAACTATCATTTCTCTAAATTAGAACTAGTAAATGCAGTCATATTAAAAATTTTAAGCTAAAGGTAATAATTCTTATGACCTTTAAAAACATCTCCTGAGTGTTTACTATTTTATACAAAGTTTAATAAATTCTCCATGCTCCTAAATATTAAGGAGTTTGTTTGTTTTTTTGTATTAATAGCCTCCTGAGCAATTAAGTCAAGATTTTCATCATTTCTAAAAATTTGTTTTAGTTTATCTTGGCATAAAATTCACTATATTGTCTGGCATTCTTTTAAATGTTTTTATAATGTTGTAATTTCCAATTGACAATTTGTGTTAGGTATCCCAAAATATTTACTTCAACTTCATGAGTTCTGTCAAAAAATTTCTTTGCTTTGCTTCTTGTGATAGTGTGACTCATACTTATCCAATTTCTTGTTACCATAAAATACATGTTATATAATCCCTTTAAAAATTTTTTTTACTGTAAGACATTTCTAAACAAAGATAACACAAGTTAAAAGAAAGCTCTGTACTTACTTTCAAATGAAATTTGAGTCTGATAAAAGAAAAACAAAAAAAGAAAAAATAAGTTTGAAAGATGTTAGAAAATATTGAACAATATAAAAGTTACAAAAAAATATAAAAGTTACATTATATATAAATATATATGAACATAAATTTTAATGACTTTCCATAAAGTGGTGTTTTATTCCAAAAAATAATATCGCTCAGCTATATTGACATTTTAGAAAAAATCAGAATGTCTTAGAGAAGAAAAATAATGACAAGGTGTACCTTCTTACAAAAAGTGGTGGAGATATACATATATATAATTATACTATCATATAATACTGGAAAATTTACTTTAATAGTCAGCACTACATGTGTGTGACATTTGCCATATAAAATTAGTCTTCCCATATAATTTTTAAATACTTTTATGGTTATGTATCTGTTTATTTCATTCTTCTCCCGTGGAAACTAAATTTTACAGCTAAAAATGAAGAACCATTTTATAAGGTACGCAGTGGGAAACAGAAAGCCTCGGTCTGTTTGAAGCCAAGTTTTGAGAGTTCTTCTGTAATATACAATGTATTCCACGAAGAACTTTTAGTAAGTGATAGGTAAATATTGCTTTGCAGGCCAAAATGAAGACATCACTAACTAGCAATTCAATGCTGTGAAAATTGTTAGCTAGTACAGTTTGAAACTGAAAGAAACACTTTTATTTTTGTTAAGTGCAGTTTATTTGAATGAATCTTCATAAACTGTAAAAACACAATATGTCAAGATCATAAATTTAACCAAATAAAAAACAAAGCACGTTGATTTCAGTACTCAGATTATTTTTAAAAAATCTATCAGTATGATATTGCAAATTTGTAAAACACAAAGATTATAAGATTTTCCAGGAAATATGTGACTTCTGCCGCAGTAGGTGCTAACCACTTTTGATGTTGCAATAATGCAGTTAAGCATCAAGAATTAACTCTGGATGGGCTGTGGAGGTAGCTCAGCAGTTGAATGCCTGCCTGGCAAGTGCAAGGACCCAGGCTGCATCCGAGCACCACACGTGCTGCTGGCCCCGCACTTTGTCAGCCACTGAAACCTGGGGTGATGGCCACTCAGTAATCGCAGTGCTGAGACAGGAGGATTGCTATGAGTCCAAGCTGAAGAGTGAGACCCAGTACCAAATAAATAAATAAATAAACAAACAAACAAATAAGAATAAAAAATGAATTAATTCTGGGTGAAGGATTAACGCAAGTTAATCCATCTGGGTATATGGGGATTTCGGTCTTCTGTCCAGCACTGCTTTTGAAGTAGTGCTGCTGTGCTGTCAAGAACTCGCAGTTTGATCCAATTTCTGTTGCTGGATCACAGTATAATCTGTGAATTTTGACGACGCCTGTGGGTTGGATTGTATTCACACCACAAGAAAAATAACATAAGAATGTGATACGTCAGTAAGAGGACTTTGGCCTTACTACGGAAAATGTGTTTGTTGTTTTCAAAAAACATGAAAATGTGCTTATTATATGCACCACTACATAAATTTTACATAGGACTGTGGAGAAGAAGACTCAACAAGGGTTACCACTTCCAGGAGATGACTCTAACTTATGCAGGACAGCAAAAATCACCCTTATACTAACTACCAAAAAGAGAATCCCAAATCCTTCTGTCTGTTGCATCTTGATATTGGAACTGCCAAGGAAAACAAATTACTTTCCTCCTATACAGCAGTACCAGCTCAAGATTAGCTGCAACAGTGTGTGTTACGGCTGTGTTGCAGCCAGTGGCTAAAGAGGAATCTGCTTTCAGAGTCAACATAGAACACCTGATGCCTTTTCCCACGCTTTTGCTGTGGTGAACCAGCTTCCTGTTCTTTGAAATACTGGAAACTGGTAGTGTACTTGTGCTAGCTAATTTTGATTGTCAGCTTGACTGGAATAGGAGAGGTGATTGGACAGTTAGGGTGCTCACTTCCTGCATGAGCTGGCTGCTTGATACTTCACAGTTGTATGAAGGTAACCCAGGGCCAGTGCAGTATGTGGTCTTGGGGATCCAAGCCTGGTCCCTGTGCTTGTCTAAGGAGGCACTTAGTCTGCTGAGCTATCTAATGTGCTCTGCCCCCTATGACTTGAGAATAAAGCATTGTAGGCACAATGCCTATTCTGATATAGAGCAAGATGTAGAGATCACGAACACAAGGCAACCTTCATGCACACAAATAGTAAATAAACAACAGGAACACAATTTCACAAAGGTAACCGAAAGAGTTGTTAAACTCCAGAGAAACAGTAACATAGCTACTAGAGACGTCAAAAGGGAAAGATGAATATGGTACCCAAAATTTCTAAAACAAAATAATGAAATAGTTATCTACAGAGAAAAATATTGCTAAGTATAAAATTCAAAGAGGATAGATCTTTTCATTTCCTTTCAGTCCTTTAAATTAACTAGTCTAGTTTCTTGCACACTTGGTCTTTTTTTTTCTTTTTAATGTGAATTAAGATGCTATTTAGTTTTGTTCTTCCATAGCTCATTTTTTATGTATATGCTTTAATGACTTTTTCTTTACAATAAGTTTTGGACAATTGAATTTTTGTGTATCTTGGTATGATTTTATTCAAATTGCTTGTATAAAATGTTCATTTTTCTTGGAAATGTACTGTTATAAGTTCAACTAAATTCGGAAAATTTAAATCTTTAAATATTTATTGCTGAACCCTTTCTACTTTGAGAATTCTAATTATATGAATATAACTTTCTTGATTTTTGCACAGAGTAAACTATTATATGACTGATCTATAAATTCTTCATTTTTATTTTGGACAATTTTTATTGTTATATTC
>NDGM011177609.1:0-18764 GCA_002564305.1 Octomys mimax | reverse complement strand
GAAGAAGAAGAAGAAGAAGAAGAAGAAGAAGAAGAAGAAGAAGAAGAAGAAGAAAAAGAGAAAAATGTTTGATGTAGCTTATTGTGAATCCCCTGGAATCAACCCCTAGTATTGAAACACAAAAAGGAAGGAAGAAGGAAGGGAGGGAGGGAAAGAGGGAAGAAGGAAGGTAAGATAAGGTTCTGAATAAAGCAGGGCAGGAAGGACATGAAGAGTGCACAACTATGAGATCTTGTAAAGAATGAGGCTGAGAGCACTCAGCCTGGGACCTGAGTGTGGACGGGTTCTCAGCTTTCTGCTTGGGTGATGAATGTCGTGGTGGGCCATTCACCGAGACTGGGGCTGTCGTTTTAAAAGTTTAAGTTGGATATTTGCATCCTAGGTACTTAGCTTGTTTGGGGTTCCTCTAACAGAAGAATGTCTGAGGCTTGATTATAAAGAATAGAAATTTATTTCTCACTGATCTAGAATTGGAACACAAGACCAAGGTACTCACATTTCATGAGGATCTTCTTGCCACATCCTAATGGCATGAGATAGAAAGGCCACAAAGGGACAGACTCTGTGGTACTTAGCAGAAAAGTAGACGAGAATAAACCCTCTCTCCAAAAAGCCCTTCTTCTAGTATAATTAACCCATCTAAGGGCAGAACCTCATGACCTAAACAAGTGATGGTGAACCTTTCAGAGACAAGTGTCCATACTGCAACCCAAAACCCACTTGTTTATTGCAAAGTAACAAATACTGAGGTTTTAGTTTCGAAAAAAGCTCATACCTTAGCATCTTTTGTCTATAAACAAATAACACATTTGCTACAGGTTTGCTACTGCTGATAAGCTCAGTGGGCTTCATTTCCCAGTGTAGTTGAAGGGATCAAGTTTCAAAAGCCTGAATTTTGGAGAACACACTTGTTTTAATCCCGGGGGGGGGGGGCAAGATGCTTTCAGATGTCTTGTGGTCTTAGGTTATGTTATTTTGATCTAAAGCAAGTTCGTTTTCCCTAAATATGACTATTTGAATAAAAGGAACATTTTTGCCATATAATCATGTGTTTCGTATAAAAATAGAGTTCTTTCTTAATATAGTTAAGCATAAGCATTGAATGTTTTTGTTAGGATATGTATGGAATCAGAACAAGAGTTTTAAAAAACCACCTAAATATTCATACTCAAGTATCCCAGTCCCCTACTAGAATGCAAATGGAATGTGGGCTACCAGCATTCACTTCCTCTGAAGAGCCTTGATATGGGCACTGTTTCCCTTAGCTCGAAAGCAGCAGGGGTGAGGAAACAGTGGTGAGAGCTCAGTGAGGGCCAGACAAGGAGGTTACAAGGAGTAACAAACCAGGCCTTCTCTTCCGGTATGAAGGGAAGCCCCATAATATTGTGGGGCTCCCACAATCCCTTGGCAAAGTCAGATAGAAGGAGGTTTTATTTCTCTATCTCTTGGAATGATCTGGAGTTTTCCTTTCTACCCCCTTTTCTTTGACACAGTAAATAGCATCCATCAGCAAACCACACACAACTTGTTCAACATCATTGCGTCCTTCCCACCATACCTGCTTTACAGATGTGTGCACCACCCAGGGTTACACTGGGGCTAAGTAGCAGAATCATGGGCAGTCTACCTATCCACAGGAAAAGTTCTCACCATTGTATCTTTCAGCACTGATTCTCTTGGCCTGTTCCTAGGGGAACCAAGAGGCTGCAGTAGAAGGTATTTCTTGCGTATGAGTATCAGCTTCTGGACGGCATGGCTCCCCCTCCCACCCTATTTCCTACTGCCTACTGATGAGCAAGCTGCTTTTGCTACACCAAGCTGAGAACTCCCAGGGCACCGTGTGCTCTTCTGTGCCTTCCAAAGTCTTCCTGATGCTGCTCCCTCATCCAGGAGTGCCTCGTCCTGCCTAGCATCCTGCAGAGCCCAGCACAAGCACCTGGCCCTCTGGAAGACTTCTAAAGCCACCTAGGTGTAGTTACACATGCTCTTTCACTGATATCGTCAAACCCTCATTTTTATTATGCCCATATCATTATCGTTGCTTTCTCTCCTGCTGCCATTAAGCCAAACACTCCTCAAGACCTGATATTACCTTGTTTTAATCTTTCTGTGTCTATCATCCAGGATGATGTCAGGCACACAGTAGGTGCAGAGGAAGTTTTGACTGAATGCATCAATGGATGCACTAATGATGAGGAAGAAAACTTCTTTGAGCAGAAATGACCTCCACCCTTGATATTCTGTGAGAAATTCTACCACGGAATAGGGAGAGAGAAGGGCATTCATCAAAGGTAAATAATGGATAAAAAAAATCTTTCCTATTTTCTCTGAGTTTTTTCCTCTTTTTGCTACTAGAACAAAAATAGAGTACATCATAAGCAAAACTGTATTTTCTGTTTATTGACACCAGGTTAATAACAGTAATGGTGTACGAAGAAAATGAGGTGTTATGTAAAATCCTGCACTGCAGATTTTGCTGCTGATGTAAAGAACTCAATAAAGTCTAACACTTTAATCATGGAGATAAAAATCGCATGGCAGCTTCCCACAGGCTCCCAGAGCCTGGAGACAAAATAGTGTGGAGAAATGAGAGATGAGAGGAGAATATTATCAGGCATCAGAAAGTTGTTTGGTTCCCCCCTCCTTCCCTAAAAAATGAAACAAGCTTTTCAGTCTACTTCCAAGACACCTTGTATGAATTTCTGTATTCTCTGGAGGGCATGTTCAAACTTTGGGGAGAAGATTTATTCATTCTTTATAAAAAGTGACTCGTTTAGAGAAAATTCTTGTGTTTTCAGTGATGTGGTGGCATCTAAGAATACGGGAGAGATCTCTAAAAGAGAAATAACTGTACAGATTTAGATGGAGGCAAAGACTTTGATGATGGTAAAATCTTTATGAAGGCATTTCTGCCAACTCTGTCAGCCATGCGGAAGTCATCTCCTTGCCCTGGTGTCTCAGTTTCATCATCCTTTAGAGAAGGACTTATACTCAGTGACCAGCAGGAATCTTCCCTGCTCTGACACTTAGGACTGTGAGGCCACTGGCCCAGAGGTCAGGCCAGCAGCTTTGTCTCTACATTGACTGCTGTGGTTCTGGACTTCTGCAGTAAGCTCCCAGCTATCCTCTCTATTTCTAATCAAAACACCTTCTTCTTTCCCCTAACCCCTAAGTCTATTCTCCGCACTATAGCCAGAGTGATCTATTTATAACAGGAGGAAATTATACACACACCCTGGGAACTATACACACACTGCTATAAGAAAGTGTGAGCACGATGCATGCAAAGAGAACAGTGTTAAATTTGATCTGGACTCAGTCGTTGCGCTAGTAATGCGACTTCAGAGTCGTATAATTTCTCTATGCCTCACTTCCCTTATCAGCAGAAAGAAGCTAACAGTGAGACTATTCATGTTGCAGTGCTGTCATGGGTTAAATAATTTAGTGCATGTCTAAATGCCTTCAAGAACAGTAGGTATTCAGTAATTTTTTCATACCATGATAATTATTTTTTGGAGTAATTAAAAACAAGGACATATTCTGGGGTTGCACTGTCTAATTCAGTAACCAATTGTGGCTATTTACATTTAAATTAATTGAAAATAACTAAAAATATTTCCTCAGTTGATTAGCCACAGCAGGAGTACTCGGTAGCCATGCGTGGTTGTAGCCACCATACTGGGCAGTATAAAGGAATATGCACATCATCACAGAAAGTTTTACTGCACGGCAGTGTTCTAGTATCTTACCACTCATAGACAGCAGATTGAAATGTAAAACATGGTTCTGCATGCAACTACACTTGCCAAACACATACTCATATAAAAAAAACCCCACAAAAATAATGTGTGAAGGGTAGTGACAATATAATTTATTACTAAGGAAAAATAATCGGATTTGTGACTGAGTCAATTCATCAAGCATAGAGAATATTAGGTCCTGGGCCAACAGTTCACACTGGAAAATATAGCACTTAATCCTCATGACAACCCTAATGGGTATCATCTCCATTTTGTTGATTCTGATATTGAGGTCCAGAGTAGTTGAATAACTTGCTTGAAATCACAAAGCTTGAAAACAACAGAAGAGGATTTAACTCTTTTTTTTTTTTTCATTTATGTATTTGGTACAGGTTCTCACTATGCCGCTCAGACTCATAGTGATCGTCCTGTTTTCAGCCTCCCCAGAACTGGAATTACAGGCCTGTGCCACCATGCCTAGACTTGGTCACTGGCTCAGCATGCCTGGGGGCAGGGCCAGCACAGCATGTGGGACTGTGGATTGAACCCCAGTCCCTGTGCTTGCCAAAACAAGTACTTAATCTGCTGAGCTATCTCACCACCCCAACAGAGCATTTATATTCTCTATACAATACAGTTTCTTAAGGATGTTTCAGAGACCAGGGCCATATAGGACAAAGTCACCACAAACTCTACAATCTTTCTTAAAGATCAAGATATATGAAGCTGCCTTGAGGTGATCTGGCAGTCACAGGTTAGTCACAGAGTTGTGAATTCAATAAATTTGACTCCAATTCTGAGCTGAAAGTTTTCAAACTAGAATAGGGAGGATGAGATGAATGCTGGACCAGATTCAGTCTTTAGGAAATTCTTGGGAGAAGGAAACTGTACAGAAAGAAGAGAACTTCCACAACACCTAGGGCAGTGGTCTTTTCATGTTTTATTTTTCTCTCTTATTGTAAAGGCATGGATCTCAAACTTTGCGTGATATAGGAAGGGCTGTAGTGGGGAGGTTTTGCATCAGAAGACTAATGTGAAGGGATAGTTCTAAGGCAGTGGTCACCTATAAATATAGATAGCTTCAGCTAGAGTGTCAGAAAGGTAGATATAATGCATATATGGGTAGATGGAAAGATGGCTAGGCAACTGCACAGATTAAGCCTTAAGTCAGAAATACCTAAGAAAGGCTTACATTCTAGCCTTTTTCCTTTGGACTTCTGTTATACTCTGTTTCTCAAAAAGGCAGATATTACTTCAGATCTGTTATAAACTCTTCACCAGATATACAGCATGAGATTGAGGCGAGAGACTACCACACTCAATAAATGCTTGCAGAAGACACAAGAGAGGGCAAGAGCTAGATAATAATCCTTCACATTTGTATGGTACTTTGTAATATATAAAAATAATTCACATGCAATATCGGACTTAATCCCTATTCTAATCTTTTGAGGCTGGCATTATGAGTCTCATTTTATTGATGAGGGACCCTTGGCTCAGAGTAGTGAAGTGAGTTGCCTGGGGTTACTTAAGGAAGCAAAAGAATCAGATAAATAGGCAGGTTAGATAAGGATTGATGACAAGAAAGACAGAGAGCAGTCAGGGAAGACAAAGATGTGGATTAATGATGGGCAACTGGAGATGAACGGATAGATCCTGAGAGAGTCTCTGATCTCTCCTGACTCACTGTATCCTCTATACATGGTGGGTAATAACTTTCCTAAGCATGAATATGACTGAGTCACTCCACTTAATAAACTTCTATTGCTTCCTTCAAGGATTATTTTTAACCACAAAAGTCTTCATGGTCCATCCTGGCTCACTGCTCTGGCCTTATATCTTATTTTTCTATGATATTGATTACAGTCATAGGACCCTGTTCAGTTTCCAAGAAAGCCACACCACGTCCACTACTGTGTTTATCACATGCTCTTCCCCATGACTAAAATGCCCTTCCCACTGCTTATGCATGGCTTGAGTTCCTGCTTATCCCAATAAGCCTTGATACTGGCAATGCTTCCTTTTGAACTCCTTTCTTGATTATTCTTCCAGACCGGGTTCATTTTCGGCCCTCCAAGACCACCTTCTTACAGGAGTAAATAAAATGGGACTAGGAACAACCCAGAATTTGAAGGGAGAGAGATGTGAATTCTGTTCTACCATCTACCACCTGCACAACTCAAGGCAAATAATTTTCCTTGTTGGTTTTCTCAACTCGGCCATAAACTTGACAATATCTGCTCCAGAAGTATATTTGAAGTAGAGAGAGTGCAAGAAATGGCTAGAGTGGAGTATACGCCCGACGCTGGGACACTGAGCTGCTGCTCCGGCCTCACAGTGCTGTGCCATGCTAACGGAGCTGCTGCTCCCACTGGCCTGTCAGCCGCCTAAGGATGGCGCTGTGTCGGGCTCACTGCCAACAGTTAACTGAACTTGCTACCTGTGGTATAAATGATTCCTCCTGCCTATATGGGGCCGCTGATTGCAGTGTGTTTCTAGGCATTCAAATCACACACTGCAGTCACTCCCCAGAGTGGAGCAGGGAGTTGGAACAGCTGAAGAAGGTAGGGGCTGCATTCCTGCAGTAAGAATGCAGTATTGGATGCCTGAAACCTACTATGGCATAAGGGACAAAATTCATGTAAGTGGTGAAGATCATACTTTAAAAGTTTTTGTAAGGAGTCACTTTGTCCTTATCTCAAAACTTTTACAACTCTTCTGTCCAGTCTTGGTCATCTTTATGCACGTATAGGTAGAAGAGTTGGAAAGGAAGTAGGTTGAAATTTTCTTCATATTTTCATTTACTTTCCAAGATTCCCTCATTTTTCCTGAATTTTATTTTTTCTGGTGGATTCATAGATCTTGCAATTCTCTTCTTTTACTCTTCTTTCTTCTTCTAGTATTTCCTCTCTTCTGGACTGTAGTAAACCACCTTCTACATAAGCCCCCCTGCCCCCAATCTGGAAGAAGCTTCCTATGAAATGCAATCAAAAAGCTCTCAGCACAGTTGAGGACAGGAAGCTGCTCTGAAGACAGAGGGAGGGGCAGGGTCCCCTCAGTCATAACCCTCCACCGTAGGCTGCTCCAGGCCTTCTCTGACATTCTGCTAACAGCTCAAGCCATTTCTGAGCCTGACCAGCTCTGTCAGCCTCCCTGATATCTGCATGTAGAAAGCAGACAGGCCGTCCAGCCCTGTGGCCGGCCAACAAATGATAAGATGCAGGCCCAGGAGCTATGGCAGAGGCTCGACACTCTAGGCTGCAATGAAGAGTGGAGAAGAAAGGCACTTTTCTGTCAGCTGGCCTGACTTGCTCAGCAGAGAGCACAGAACTAGTGGGGGGAGAAGAAAAGAGAAGGTGCTGCCCTGTGCCAATGTGAATCCCGCCTGCAGGTGGGGAGATGTCCCAAGAAGCAGTGCTCTGCTCCAGCAGCCTGGGTGCAAGGGCTGTGCTGCCTAGAAGGCTGCGGGGCTAGTCCACTCACTTTCTTCCTCATCCAGCAGATGTGGACATTAATAATAACCACCTCCTTTTGGAGAGAACTAATTGTGTCAGTACACATAAAGGACTTTTCCTAACAGTGCCCAGTATTGTGGGCGTTCAGCCCAGTAATTCTTCCTTTAGCTGAGGATGTTCGTATGAAGCTACATTCCACATATGCCATCTCATTTATTTTCACACAAACTAGAGCTTTGGACATTATATTTGTTTGAAAGATATAATTTCAGTGAGGCTAACTTCCCTTGTTAGAACACGTAGCTGAGTAAAAAGACAACTGATTTAAAACCAATCTGTCTGAGTAAAGCACAGGTCTTCAACCACTAGGCAAAGCTGTGTGTGAGCATTTTGGGTCTCTTTTTGAGTCTACATCAGACTACTTCTACTGAGGAAGTAAGATTTTTAAAAATTAGTTAATTAATTTATTTGGTACAGGTCTCTCTACGCAGCTCAAACTCATAGTGATCCTCCTGTCTCAGTCTCTCCAGAGCTGGGATTACAGGTTTAATAAGATTATTTTTAAACTCCCTCATCAGAAACAAACAAAAACTCAAGATAAAAAAATCAATGCATTTATCTTTAAGGTTTAAATGCTGCAATATTTATGCTGGATGTGGGGAGGGGAAGAAAACAAACAGCCTCAGAAGCAGAAGCTCTTTGATCCTTGGATGCAGAGCAGGAGCAAGGTAGTGGGAGCTTCTGTCTGTCCGTACAGCCAAGCCAAGACTGTGCTGAGGAGGGGTCGCTGCTCTACAACTGCTTAGGGATGGCTGTGCTGCTGCTGGTGGGGCTCAATACTTTGTAGCAATCAACTACCTGGCTGGACAGAACAGAGCCATAGTTAATAATTTATTCAACAAATATTCACTAAACACCTACTGTGTGTCAGATCCTGTGCTGGGTGCTGGAATTAATGAAATTAATAAATCCCAGAGTTTACACTATTGGAGAAGGCAGGCAGGAATCAGCCAATTGCATGGAACAGGACTGATCTACACAACGATAGAGACCAGCACAAAGCGCTGGAGAGATCCAGGAAGGGACTCTGGACTGTGGGCCCCACTGGGGTAGGAAGGTCTCCTGCAGAAATGCCGGGTACATGGACAGTGCTTGGTCAACAACAGTCACATCGTCAAAGGTGGTCTGTCATAAGCATGTTCTCACTGCAGAGCTGGCAGTTAACAAATCACTGGAAATCAGTGACTGTTAACAACTTCCTGAACATAGATAGAATTTAATATAGATGGAGAGCCAAAAACAATGGCTAAACCATAGAAGCTTCATTAAAAAATAGAATATACTAATCGAAGATACCAAATCTAGTTTTCCCTAAGTGTAACGAATTTAAATGAATTATATCCTTAAAAAATGCTTCCTTGTGGGAGACATTTTTTTCCTAAAAGCTTTTTTTTTGAGGTTAAAAATAAAATGAAATTATGAGAAACATAAAGAAATTGAAATCAGTGTGCTTTTTTCCTCCCTGGGGATTGAACCGAGGGCCTCACACATGTGAAACATGTGCTCTAACTCTGAATTATGCTGTCAGCCCTGCATAATGATTACTTTTTAAAACTACATGTTTGAATTTTAGATGACACATGGGGAAATTAAGAGACGTTGAGTAACTTGCCTAAGATCATACAGATAGTGGTGCAACTGGGATTTGAACTTTAAATGTATCTGATTTTTTCATTATATTAATTTTCATCCCTAAGCCAGCTTCTTCTTCATTTTAAATACCAGAAACTGGAGTCCAAAGGGAGCAAGTGTTTTCCCTAAAGTCTTATGCTGATTCAGCAGCAAGGAACTTTGGGCTCCACGCTGGCCGTTCTCCCCTAGGGCTCTTCCACTGTCATTTTATTTGCCTAAGAATCCCATAGGAGGATGGGATTAGCCCCACCTTACCGACATGGACCATGGCTTTGGACATGCCTTGTCCTGCGGAACGGGAGCAGTTCAAATTTTGCCATCTTCTCATGGAAGCTCCAAGTGAAGTTGTGTTCCTAAGCTCTGCCATGAAAACAGCACATTCCACATGGGAACAACACCATCAGCCTGGACCCTGGGTGAGAACCTATGTGAGGCTGAGCTGAATCACACAACCTGTGTGCCACAAGGGAAGCAAATCTTGCTGCTACAACCTACCAAGCTGCTCAGCTTATTTGTCATCGCAGCAAAAGCTAATGTTACAGCACAGTTTCTCATAAAAATGTGTTCTTTGGTTTTTTATTCTCATTGTTGCCTCTAGTTGGACAATAATTATGAGTTTAGGCCACCAAGTGAATGCTAATCGGCATTTTAATTTTAAGTACTAAATAGACAGAAATAGTTTAATAAAGGGTGTACAAAAATAAGGCAAAAGAAGAAAAATGAGGTGACAATATTTTTGATTTCCAAGGTCACCCTTGGATCAAAAGAAAGCTAGAAGAATCCCACTTTTTTTCTGTTGACAGAGAGCTAAAGATGAGTCAGAGAATTCCAATTTCTTCCTTTCCTGCTCTTCTGCCACAATTACAGATGCTGGCATTGCCTATCTACACTGCCCCAGAAGCACCTAATTTTGGAATGGAAGATGACAAAGGAAACAAGATGCAATCAAGGGCAAATGAATCTCTCCCACCAAACCACTGTGTGACCTTGGAGAAGCCATTTTCCTGCTGACTTGGGCTTCCTCATTTGTAAAATGAAAAGGCTGAAGAAGTATCTCTCACTTTCCTTCTGGCTCTGGCATTCTCTGATTCAATTACTTCTAACTTGCGATCCCAGTTGGCTTGAATGGGACTCAGTAGAATGGAATCGAGTCACAGGAATGCATCAGAATATTGCCCAAGAAGCTCACCTTGAGAATCAAATGGGATAATCTAGGGAATGTGCTTTGCTCAGCTCAGAGGGTTCTCTTGTTGCTTTTTCAATAAAAAGATGTGGAGGCAGAGCCTGGTCTATAGTTCAGTGATTAAGCACACATGTAGCACCCACCTGGCCCTAGGTTTGATTCCCACTGTGCTCCTCTTCTCCAAACAAGCAACTATATCCCCAACTTGCATTACCTTAGGAGTCTTCTCCCTCATTTTAACATCAACAGCCTTTTACGTCATTTTGTCTACTTGAGCCTTTTAACCTAACAAAATTATTTTCCCTTTGAGCAAAAGAGAAACAGCTCTAAAATAAATCAAAACAAAAAAATATGCAACAACACCATAAGAGACATCACAAACAAAGTGCTGCAGACTTCAGAGTTCAGCAAAACCAGACTGGAATTCCAGTTTATATTTTGTCCACATATTAAATGGGGATAATAACGATCTAGTGTGATCTTCACTAGAACAAATGATATAAGGAATTTATGGTCCACAGTGAGAGCTCATTTATAGTTGTGACAATGACAGAGAGCTTCTTGAAGTGGTGGCATGGGAACAAAGCCAAAAACTGTGTACAATTTTGAGGTCTAGAGAGATGGATGGGGTAGAAGCCCATTTGCAGGGACTGTACGCTGGTGAAGTTACAGGAAATATATTGCAAGAGTGGCCATGAGAATGTAGGTAGGCCAGATGTCTTCTGGGGGAAGAGGAGGAGGCATTTGGTATAGGACTGAAAGTTCCATGAAAAGAATTATAGAGAAATGAGACTGGAGCCTTGAATTCCAAAACTAGGGACTCTTAATGCTGTTGAAGATGGGGAAATCTAAGGAGCTTTATAAAATTGTGCTTTAGGAACTTTTGAGTCTGCTGGTGAATTCTGAGAAAGAAGCTGCAGTCCCCCATGCACACCAAGATGTGGGGAGGTACCAGAGCTAGTTATGTTCCCATAGAAGAATTGTTGAGTTCTAGTTGAAACAGCAGATAGCACCATGAATTAAAATGGATGCAATTGTGGTAGAAATTTTTTTTCAAAAGCTTAGATGTCAAAAAAATTTTCCTTGTATTCTCTTAAGAGAATTACTGGCTTAAATCCAAGACAGTGAAATTTTTAGGTAAGAAAATGTATCCAGAACGCCATTTGATTTGTTTTTATTTTTGGTACCAGGAATTGATCTCAGAGCCTTGCACAGAACTCCATTTGCTGATCAGATGTGAGTAAGATTGCTCTTCTGGCTCACTTTTCTTTCAGAAATCATAAACTCATACACTCAGTGGGTCTTCCCTGGACCTGTAAGTTTGTTTCTACCCAAAGCAAGCTCAGTCTGAGTCGATTCATGTTACTATCATAAAGTATCTGAGACTAAGTAATTCATAAACAATGTAAATGTGTTTCTCATGCTGTGGAGGCTGTGAAATCTAAGATCAAAGTACTGTTGGGTGCAGCATCTGGTGAAAGCTCAGTTACTGCTTCCAAATTGTGCCTTGAATACTGCTGTGTCCTCACAGAGTGGGAGGGATGAAAGGGGGAAAGAGACCAGCTTGTCCCTCCAAGCTGTTTTCTAAAAGCTATAACCCATCGGCGAGAGCAGCACCTCCGTGGTTCAATGACCTTCTGAAGGTGACACTATGAACACTATTGCACTGGAGACTGAGTTTTGGCATATCGAGCCTGGAAGGACACATATATTCAAACCTAGAAATTTTCTTGAGCAACATCAAGTAAGCTGGCAGCTGGTCAGAAATGTAGATTCTTTAGATTCTACTCCAGATCTACTGATCATAACAGGAGTTTTGAGAAATATCCAGGTATTTATTGTACATTAAAGTTGAAAAGCACTGAATTATAGCATATACTCAGCTCCAGAAGATCTTTACTACCAAGGCAGTTTGGATCTTGTCTAATCTTTGTATTAAACTAATGATAAAATGAGGTCTGGAATGAAGAAAGGACTACATTTTCCAAGCTCACACAACTACTAAGTATAAATCGTACAGCCTAGTTCATAACATTATATCATATGTTAAGAAGGAATAATTCTCCATGGTTAGCAGGAGGTGAAGCACAGGATATTGCAAGCCACCTTGATTTTAGGGACAACTCGGTGTGTAGCATTTAAAATCTAAGTATCTCTGAGCCTCACTTTCAAGTGGGAACAGTAAAACTCCCTTGATAAAGATCAAACAATGAAGTGGGGCAATGTGTGTGTAGCTACTTAATGTCATGATTTAGATGTCAAATGTTGCCCCCAATGCTCACATGTTTTGAAGCTGATTGGATCCTGGGGTACCACGCTTTTCCTGAATGTGTTGTCAGGAGGTGAGTCACTAGGGATGTGACTGGTGAGAGGGTACTTCTGTGCCCAACACCTTCCTTTCCTCTGTTCCCTGTCTTTGTGTTGAGCAGCTGTCCTCTGCTGTGTCCTCCTACCATTTCCTTTTTACCTTGGAGCCAGCTAACAGTAAACTGAGTCCTCTGAAAGCCATGAGCCAACATAAACCTCTCCTGCCTTCAGTTGTAGGAGTCCTGTATTTTGTGTCACTGATGGAAAGTGACTGAGATACAGAGCAAGGTGTGAGTATTGAGTATGGCTACACTCTGACTACCAGAGGTGGGAGCAGAACCCACGGCTTCAGAAACCTACTCATGTATTTTCTCCTTATCAAGTCTTAACCATACTGGGGAATGAACTCGGGACTTTGCACTTGCCAGGCAAGTACTTATACAGCTGAGTTATATCCCCAGCCCTTGCTTTCCAAATTTTAAAAAAGGCAGCTTTCCCTCTGCAGGATGGGCTGCTCCTGTGTACTTAGAGACACCAACAAGGGTTGATCTGTCTTCCCCACTAGAGTGAGTGCTGCCTTAGAAAACGGTCTGTGCTTTTTGCTCTGGAGCCCCCAGTCACATTGTGGTTGATGTTTTGGGTGATGGAAGGAGGGAGGGATAGGAGGAGAGAAGGAAAAAAGAGCAGAGGAGAAAGAAGGGGAGGGAAAGGAGCAGAGAGGATACACAGTGTTGGAAAGCAACCATTTTGCAGCATGATGGATTCATTCAAAGTAATAGCTTGACAGTACAAAATTCATCTTTTTATGACGGTGACAACACTAATACATTTATTTCCCTTCTCAAATTAACTTTCTAATATTAAGAAAGGTTAAAATGAACTGCTGAAAAATGAGACATTTTGTCATTTTTAACAAATTATACCAAAGCAGACTGTCAGATGAAAGAGGTCACTGTTTTGAGGTCTAAACGCTGGTGCTGATTGCATAATCGGAGCTAATACTGGTCATTCTGCCCTTCCCCTATGTACAAACCACCAATGGTTGCCTTTGGCCAAAATGATTAAACTTTAATATCTCAGCCTAGTATTCCAGGGCCCTTTAGAATCTGATTACTTTCCCTTTCTAATCCATTTTCCCCAAAGGGACTCACTATACCAGCCAAACCCACCTGTTTCTTGCTAGCACCTTGTTTTTATCTTCCTTTGCTCATTGTTCCTTGTCTTGACTGTCATCCCTACCATATGTCTGTGGAGCTTTTCTCTACCTCTTTCTGTTTCCTATCTATCCAGCCCACTGGATTATCCTTTGGCTCTTGCCTTATTGGGGCTCGAGTCTTCTACTTCTGCTCTTCTAGCCTTGGCTTGACCCTGCCCATGGCTTGGACCCCAGATACTTATCTTTGGCTTCTTCCTCGGCTTGCTCAGCTCTAACCCCTTTATTCACCTGGAGACATCCGGGAAAGGCTTGTTGCTCTGGGGAGGGACCCTGACTCAAGGTGCTTTGTTACAGAAGTAGTAGAAGGGAAGACAATAGTGATGACTGCCTACCTTTCTGTCCTGCTCCCTACTCCTTGGGAACTATCTGCTGGTGTACTTAGGCCTGGCCTACCTGGAGTCAGAGCTTAGACTGGAAGCTGACTTTGTCTTTTGGGAAAGGTACTTAATGACTTTAAATCTTAGTGGCCCCAACTATAAAACTAAGCAATAGTCCCTACCTTACAATGTTGCCACGGTGCCTAAGGAACACTTGAACATAAACATGCTCTGAAAACTATACATCTCTATGACAAACCAGAAAAACAATCATGACAAGACTTTAGGCTATTGACTCTTCCCCAGGATCCAGACTGCACATGCTCGAAGTCCAAGGAAAGTTGTGGGGAATTGGAATCCATCTCTACAGGAAAGCCTCACTGAAAGACCTTGGGCAAACCGTTTCCCTGCCCTAGACTGAAGTGTTTTGCAGACCTGAAGGGTGGGTTTGCAGCACCACTTTACTCATCTCTAAAATCTTTTGGCTTTACATAGGGGAACATGAGTTATCAAACTCCAGAAAGCCAGAATTAAGCTATTAATTCAAGGTAAAAAAACAGCCAGTCAGGAGAAGCTTGGGGTGTGTACATTCTCAGGTAATGACCACAGTCTTCAGCTAAATTGGAGAGAGCTGAAGGTCAAAACTGCTTGATCACATAAATATTAACTGTCTCCATTTAAGACCATGGCTGCTGATTACCTGTCATAAACTGTATGGAGTTCATTCTAGACTTTTCAAACCAAAGTGTTCTTACAGTGGTAGGGGAGAGGCAGATAGCCCAAAGTAATGGAATAAACTGGATACGTATCTTTGTATATTTCAGATTATATATGCCTTTACATATATCAGGAAAATCTATATATATGGGATTTATATTTATGAGGTCATTTCAACCTAAAAACAAATGGGGAAATTCTGAACTTTGTTTTTTGAAAGTATCATATTTAAGAAAAAAATCTAAAACTTTAGGATTCTCTCTTTCTAAATTAACTATTTGCATATCTTTAAAGACAAAATAGGAGACTCCTAAGAAATCTTGAGGTCCTGGAGAGTATGGTCATCCTGCACTGCACTGGGGTAATGAGCCTAAGAATCGGGGTGACCTGGCTTCATTTCAAATTCCAGCACTAGCAGCCACATGGTCTTGCAGGTTCTGTTTTTCATTTGTTTCTCATTCAACTAACAATTGAGTGACATGTTAGATACTATGCTGTGTGCATGGGAATGCAGAGACAACACAGTTTTATCCCTCAAGGAGTTCACAGTTGCATAAAGAAAACAAGCACATAAACAGATCATTGTGCTGTGGAATGATAAATATGTACATCAGGAGAGATCGTTGTTTGGGGCAGGAACATTCATGCTGAGCCTTAGTTTCTTTGCCTGGGAAATGGTGGTAATGATGGCCATCTTCTAAGGCTGAATTAGGGACTAGATACAATGATACCTGGAACTTAATAGATGCTTAGTAAATATCAGCACCTGTCCTTTTGGGATCCTGAAGAGCTGCCGTCATTTGTTCCATCCATGTCAGAAGGTATAGTTACATAGCAAAGATGTCTGTTAAAGAACATACCTTACCAGTTAGAGGGATTTTTCAGGTCAATGCCTGAAGTCAAACTGTAATAGAAAGAAACTGTCTTCCTATACTGACAGCCTGTCTAAATCAACCCACCTTATTGCTGAGTCTACATGGTGGTGCTGGGAGCTTACAGAAAGGCTTTGCCTTGATGTGCCCTCTGGAGACTGTTAGTGAGGGCAGCTGGCCCTGTAGCTCCAATCAGTGTCCCAACCCTGCCATGCTGGTCATTGCTCTTCCAGCAAGCCCATGTCTGAGCACCTCCATGAGCCAAGCCCTGTTCATGCAAAATCTGGTGTCTGGAATCAGTTCTGGGGGGTCTGGAGGATTATATATCACCAATGTTCATTTTAGAACCATCCTTAGTGTTGTTGATCTTGAAAGAGTCTAGTGAGTTACCTTAATATACACTTAAAACCTGACAATGAAGGAAATCTGCTTGTTCCTGAGGATTAAATTGTAATATGCCCAAGAATGAACTGGAATAAACAAATCAAAGAATCTTTAAAAGATGCCTCCTAGAACTGACCACCTGGAACCCAAGTAAAGGTATTAGCAGTGGAAGAAAGACTTTGTGACAGACAGGGGTTGGGAGCCATCAGAGTTGTGTACTAAGGTGAGGAGTTCCTCACAGTCTGTCTCTGAAGCATACTTTTATTATATTTCAATAATCAATTATGGCTATTTTTCTTTAAATTTTTTTGTGGTGCTGCATATCAAATCTGGGGTTTCGGGCATGTTAGGTAAGTGCCCTACAGCCGAGTTATACCCCTAGCTGCTATAGTTATTTTTAAAATGTTACAATCTAGAGAGCGTGATAGTTACTATGGTTGTAAAGACTTGTGAAATTAACATTTGAAACATTATTTACTGTGTATTATTAGATTTGTGCTCATAAAAATAATTTTTTAACATTTATTGAGTGCTTACAATGTACTAGCCTTACAAAACACCATGTCATTTTACAGTGTCTTTTTAAATTCTCATAACATTTTCTCTAGGAGATGGCACAGACCTATTTCACAGACAAGACTACAGAGGCTCGAAGGTGATATGGCAAGTAGAGCTAGACACAGAGAGGTGAGTTCAGACTTTGGAGATGGTCTTGAAGATTGAAGTCTATCTCCAGTTCTTTTGGATGACAGGCCAGTGCTCTGAGGTCATCATTTAACGGACTGAGAAGGGATGAAAGTAAGAAGAAAGGGCAAAATTGAAGATATGCTTTAGGGAAAGGGCGAGGGAATTTTCTGTTATTCTTCCAAAAAGTGAGCAATTGGAAGGCTTCCTAGGGTAGTAGAAGCCTAGGTATGGGTGCCTGCTGGGTTGGGAGCTTTGAGCAGAGAAAGACAGTGATAAGATGGAGCAGGGGATGAAAAGATGGAGGACTAGCTAGCCAATAGGGTGGATGGACAGATGGATGTTGATTTCAGTTCTCTTCTGTAATGTATGTTGAGCTGAGTTTATGAACTCTTCTTTTGGGGTTTGATCTATAGTCAAAAAACTGAGTTTGGGTCTGTTTCACAAAATAAGGCCCCTCGTCAGATCAGAGTGGCCAAACCCCATCCTACTTCCATTTTTAAAAATTTTGCTATAAAGTTAACATATACTTGTGGAAAATCTTAAAAAAATGAGATGGGGGGCTGGAAATGGGTAAAACCAGTCCTAAAATGGCACTGCTAATATCTAGTTTACATTCATTCCTTTATATATTTTTTAAACCTAGTTGTTATATATGTCTTAACACATAGTACATGTGCAATTTTGTCTTCTTTTTTTCACTTAAAATTACAGCATAAGCATTTCCACAATATTACAATCTCTTCATAACATCCATTATATGAATGTATCATGATTCACTTAATCAGTTTCCCACTGCTAGACATTTAGATTTTTCTCTATTTGTAAATAATAATTCTGTGGGCTTTTCTCCTTTTTGTATAAATCCTTATTCACACTTCAAATTATCCTTTAGTTTTCTACTATTGTGACTGTTGGCTCTAAACTACCAACACAAGAATATATTTTAAAACCCTGAAATTCATAGTAATGTTTTATTGGGAACCACTACAGTGGGCCCCAATCTCCTTTGAGGTGTTATGGCATATGATGAAAAGAACAAGCAAGAGCTAAAATGCTGGTGCAGAAGGGGCCTGAGATGACTGGTTGATCACAGGGAAAAAAAGGCTATGAGGCTACCAGAAATTATTAAGTGACTTAACGATCATATTTGCATTGAGCAAAGTGGTGAGGGATTGCTGCTAGATGTGCTGGACAGGTGGTGAGGCAGGCAAGGGTTGTAAAAAGGGGAGCAGTGCATTGTTGCAAAAAGGATGGGACAGCCAGATTCAGGTTGTGGTTGGCCAGTAATCTGCTTTATAGCTAATTCTGGGAAGGAATTTTCTCTGGAGTCACACCGGCCTCAGCGAAATGTTACCTCATGCCTTAGTGCCACAAATGCACGGCCTGCCTCTCTGGGATCAATTGTGGCTGCTGGCAAAGAGCAATACTAGCCCAATGCCACCTGCTTGCTGTCATGAAGACACATACAACAACGTTAGCCAGATTCACTAATTAAACTGAAAACCAACTTAGGGAAGCCAGCTGTATACAGCCTATACTGCTTGCTAGTTAGTACAAGCGTATTTGGGCCTGGGGGAGGGCAGTGTGGCACTCCCTCATCATCTTTGCTCTTTCGTTTTTGAATCCTCTCTGTTTCCTGGAGGATATTTGCCATAATTATCAGGGTGAAGTCCAAGCTTCTCGGGCTAGCCCACAGTTCTGTCTCAAGGCCTGCCACCTGTGGTATCTCTTGTTCCACTCCAAATGCTACCCCCAAGTCCAGCAAATCAAGTTCCTTGCAATTCCTAAGTGCACTGGCCACCAGGAACCCGGATCCTAAGACAGTGAGGCCCTAATATGAGTGACACAACATGATTCTTTGTGTCACTGATGAAAGATTCCAGACAAGACATGAAGGCCTTCGCATGGAGTACAGGTAAAGTTTATTGCAACATGACAGATTTTTGGAGGGAGGGAGGGAGGGAGAGAGAGAGAGAGAATGACAGAGACAAGATGACAGCTGCCCTGGATGAGGTCTCAGGTTATATTTATATAATTAATGGGCCTTTTAAGGAATATCCTTTCTTTCCTCTAAAGCCATTGTTCTTTTACATGGAAAGTGGCCCGTGTGGCCTATTACATCTTTTTTTTTTCTTTTCTTTCTTTTTTTTTTTAATAAATGTTTTTTTCTTTTCTTTTTTTTTTTTTTTTTTTT
>NDGM011177607.1:0-15706 GCA_002564305.1 Octomys mimax | reverse complement strand
TCTCTCTCTCTCTCTCTCTCTCTCTGTCTCTCTAAATAAATAAATAAATAAATAAATGTTTTATAAAAAATAATTTCTGTCTATTGAGTCAGCATACTGGGCTGGGTGCTTCACAGACATCACCTAATTTAATGACCCTCATCACCATCATTGGTCAGAAGTGTGGGTATCTCTAGGCTATGGAAACTGAAGGACAACGCGGGTCCTTGTGCACTTGAGGTCATACAAATAATCAGTGGCTTTGCTGGGATTCAAACTCAGATCTGCTAGACTCCAAACCTGGGTTCCTTCAACAATGCTTGCCCTAATCTCATCCAGGGAGTCATGTTTTCCAAGGAAGAAAAGTATACAAAATGCCCACCATCATTTTGTGTTTCAAAAGAGAAAAAAACTAAACTTCCAGCAGTGTTCCAAGCATAAATTCCTTTAAAGAAAGTTTTGCAAAATCTTGGCTGCTGGATAGTGGGTTAAAAGGATATCTGGAAACTTTAATATGACCCATTCTGAGTTATAGTCTTCTCCACTTCCCTTTCTGTAACTTTGTGAAATCACCTAGCTCCAAGTTCTGGTAGCCTGAACTTCATTTCCTCTAACTTATAGTTACATGCATTTGATATGCTCCTGGCCTGGACAATAGAGTTCACAAGACCTCCTCCAGGAAGTGAGCGCCAACCTTAGTTCTTTGGGCTGGAAATATTAAGAAAGAGATATCTTTAACATATCTTACAATGCCAGATAGAACATATATATGGCATTCCTGGGGTTGGAATCTTAAGGAACGAGCCTGCTTGAGAATGAAAACTAAATGAGAGGAGAAAGGCTTGGAATCCTGATGACACTGTTTGCTGACTAGGACCAGCCATACGTGAAGATAATTCCTATCTGTAGGTTTCTCTCATTCACAAACAAATGCCGTTTTATGTTACAGGCAGTCAGAATCACTTGTCTATTGCAAACATCTGAAAAAGTACTCCTCTTAACCCTTTCAAATTTTATAAGTCATAGAATTTGAAGGCCAGAGAGAGATCTTTTCTTTATGTTTTTAGTCACTATGGTGACACCAGGAGAGCTAGAATCGAGGCCATTCTTCCAGTGCCAGTGCTGTCTCTTTACCAGAACCATCCAGAGTTTTGATGTTCCAAGCGTGCCCAGTAAACCTGTACCATCAGTATCATTTGAAACTTTTTTGATGTGTATGTTGCTGAACCTTATCCTACACCTACTGTATCTGGGGGTAGGGCTAGATATCTCTAGGTCTTTTGGGTGACTCTGATGCCTGGTGATCTGTTAAAATCTATGCATTAAGTGAATGATTTTCAACTGTTTGAAATGGTGGAAACATTTTTTTTCGAATGAATTTTTTTATTATTATTCGATATAGGGTCTCACTATATAGTTCAGACGCATAGTAATCCTCCTGTGTCAGCCTTCCCAGAGCTGTGATTACAGGCATGCACCACCACACCCAGTTTCAACATATGGTATGGGGATTGAACTTGGGTCTTTGCACTTGCCAGGCATTTACTTACATTGCTCAGCTATCTCCCCAACCCCCAAATGAAATATTGCCTATGAGCTCAATACAAATATATTTTTAAAAATAGTGATATAGGCAAGAAGCCTAGAGATCTGCATGCTTCTGAAGGCCCATGGCAACACCTGAGGAATAATACAAAAAAGATCCCTAGGGGAAACAATTTTAAGAAGGTTTTTGAGAAGTGGCACCATTGGGTAGCCATTTCATTCCTTGTCATATTTATATGCTTTCCCTATATATACATTCAGTTTTTCTATAATCCATGAAGCTCTGTTTTAGAGGGAATTATTTAGTAATTTTTGCATGAAAAAGACCTTTTAAATACTCACAGACTTTACAAATGGAAAATGAGATTGGACAAGGTACTGCAATACAGATCTCCCTTGAGAGGTCTCAGGTCCTATTCCATTCTTCCTCAAATACAACTTCAGGGGCAAGAGAGATAGCTCAATGTTCTAAAACTGCTGCTTAGGCAAACTTAGACAAGCACAGGGGTCACAGTTTAATCCCTGGCATAATATGTCCTAGCAGCCCCACCCCCAGGGCGGGCTGAGCTGGCCACACACAAAAAATAAGCAAATTCAGGGGTAGGAAATGAGGAGGCAAAGGCTCTTCGGTGAGTGGGCTCAAGACAAACACTTGGTGTCTGGAAATGGGATACAAAGCTATTGATACTCCTTTCATAATGGATACTCCCCAAACCTTTTGATTCCAGTAGGGTTAACTTACAAATTTTTAAAATTGGTAGTATTTTATGATGTTTGGAACTTCCTGGCTGCACGCCCATCCTGTCCGCCCCTGGGAGACTTGGTCTTCTGTACAGAAGCAGAGAATGGGATTATTACATCCAGGTGTATAGAGTCAGAGGCTTGGAGTTCTAATGCAAGGAAGGTTTTCATGCACAGGATGGTGTTTAGTAGAAGGGGGATCATCTGGACAGTAAGTACTTAGAAGCAAAGAAACACTACAGCCTTCCTAGGAACACTGGTAACTGAATTCCATGTCTTTTCAATGGCTAGTCATTGTCTTTGAAATGTCCTAAGAACATTCAACTCGGCCCATTTCCAGAAGTCCTTATTTGTATTTTATAATATGTTCAGTATCACTTCCTTTATGAAATTATTTCCATGTCTATGCCTTTGCTGACTTTCTTGTTTTCATTGACTTTTGTACATGATCTGGTTATAAAAATTGCCAGAGTATTTTATTTATTTATTTATTTATTTATTTATTTGTATTTTTTTAGTACAGGGTCTATAGGGTCTACAGGATCTCACTACGTAGATTGGACTTGAAGTGATCTACCTGTTTTTAGCCTCCCAAGAGCTGGGGTGACAGGCGTGTGCCACCACACCCAGTCTCAATCACTGTCTCAGCACGCCCCAGGGGCGGGGCCTGCATGGCTGGCCAGGGATCTAACCTTGGCTGCTGCTTCTGCCTAAGCAGGCACTTTAATCCACTGAGCTATTTGGCCAGCCCTGCCAGAGTATTTTAATATTTGATAACAATACTGTTTTTATAATAATGGACAGTACATTTTTACACTCATTTTTGTTCCCCGGGGACTATATTTCTGCACAAGATGGTGAAGTGGAGACCGTAGCCGTGTGACTATGAAGCCAGATGGAGTTTCTGTCATATCATAAGTGCTCACAAACCCCTTTTCCATGAGAAAAGCTTGTGACTAGCCAGCAGGAATATCAGACTGAGCAGGCCTTCAGGAAGGTCACACTGAGCAGGTTCACTGTCCCAGGCCTGCTTGCCTCTCCCTGCCCTCACTGCTAGCTTTCCTGGGCAGAGACCCTTCCCAGCTGCATGCTCACTTTATGCTTTCTCCTCTTCCTTAATATCATCAGATTTGAAATAGAAATACATTTTGCAGCAGAGCTGCTGGAAGTATTACAGAAGCCCAGCAGGAGATATTTGCATATTTATGAAAATAGTTTACCTTCCCTGTGACAGTAACAAATGTTCACAATCTCAGCAGTTTGTTCACTTTGTTTGAAGAAAGAAACAGGAGTGCATTAGCAATTTAGAAAAGATTTTTTCAGAGTGGTTACAACGTGATTTTATTTTCCTAAAGGTATCATTTCAAGAAGTTCTCAGGGAGCATAATTCCTCATGCACTGAGTGACTTTCTTCTGACCGTGATCAGTACGGAAACTTTTAGACTCCTCTCCCAGATGTAACAAAATTTTCACTGCGACTTTGCCATAGTTAATCTAAGAGATGATAATCATAGTTTTCCTTCAACAAATATATTTTTGATAATTACCTGTAAGCCTAATGAATCATTTTTGGTTTTCTAATAATCTTTCTGACCCTATTAGGCAAAGCAGGATATACATTTCTAGGAAAGAATATATTGAAACAGAAAGATGAAGGTCATAGTGTTTTTTTTTTTTTTAATAAACATCTCTGACAGCTAGTATTTATGTTAGGCTATTTCCAGGTATACCACCACTTTTGGAAATTTTTAAACAAGGGCCAGGGAGACAGCTCAATGGAATAAGTGCTTGCCTGGCAAGTGCAAGGTCCTGAGTTCAATCCCTGGTACCATCAGAAAAAGAAAAAAAGAAATTTTGAAATAGTCTAAAGTAAATGAATCTGATGTAGGGAGGCTGAATGGTATATTAGAAAGAGGATAGGTCTTAAGGCTAGGCAGACTGGTACACAAGTCCCCACATTCTTACTTATGTGCTCTTCAGTTTCATTGGCTGTGAAATGGGGATAGTCTTGCCTACCTATCTTGTCTGGCTCTCTAAGGTTGAAGTCTAGCTCTGGGCCTCTGCTGAAAAGATGGTATTCAATAACCTCTCTCGCACTGTGTTCTATCATGAGCTGTTACTTGTACAGTAGTTTACAGTAGACAGTTTAAATACCATAAATTGTATTTGTTTCCTGTAAGCAACGTGGCACATTACTCACAATTTAGTGGCCCCCACATGAAACTTAATTCCCTCACACTTCTGGAGGTCAAAGCTTGAAATCAAGATGTTCACAGACTCTCTCTCTCTCTCTCTCTCTCTCTCTCTCTCTCCATTTCTGCAGAGAATCTGTTTCTTCTTACAGTTTCTGGTGATTACATACTGTGCTTAATGTGAAGCTCCAGAACTCTGACTCTTGTCTCTGGTTTTCACAGGGCTTTCTTCCCTTGTCTTCCGTTTTGCTTGTGACAAAGATGATTGCCATTAGATTTGAGATGTACCCAGAAGATCTGGTATGATGTTAATTTGAAAATCTTAAGTTAATTACATCTTCAAGAGCTTTTCTTCTAAAAGGAGTCATATTCATGTCTTCTGAATGTTAAGATATGGGCATGTATTTGGGGACCAATAGTCAGCCCACTATAGTTAGCACACTTTGAAAACACATGAATTCACTCTTACAAGATAATTTTTCTCAGACACATAGGAGGGTGGAACAAAGACTTTTGGTCAAACTAGGACCTTGATGGATTCATCATAGGTGACAGAGGTTGCCTGATGGTAGCAATAGGAAGTTACCATCAAATACAGAAGGTGATAAATTTAGGTCAGCTTTGGACAACTTTGTGATGATCAGGTGAAGGGGATTTTAGTGGACCTTTATAGTAAGAGTTTTATAAAACATTCCACTTTCTAAATATAGTTGTATTTGCCTTATCACTAACATCCAAAGCTGGTTTGAGAAGAACTACTTCTCTGCTAGTCTCTAGGGAGTCCAATTTTCTAAGAATACCTCTGGTCTAAATATTTCTTTAAATCCTCAAACAGGAGCGAGGAAATGGCAATGGACTGGCTAGCTCAATAATTCAGTCTTGCACATTTTAAAGAATTACTAATGAAGGGGAGAAGCAGACTTGAAATTTATTTTAATTGATTTATTCCCAAGGGATTAGCAACTGGATTTTCTAAGTACTGGTTTGCATGCTTATTTCCTTTGGAAAATTACTACTGCTCTTAATATTTGCGAATGTTCCAGTATTAAGGAATGCTAATTATTTATCCTCCTTTACCTCATTTCAGGAGTCCTCATTATTGACATTTATAGTGTAACAATAAACTTACTTTAAAAAATAAGCAAAGGAGCGATGCAGCATCTGTTTTTTCATAACTTAAGCCCACAGTGATAATTACCCAAGCACCCACCTGTTGCAACCCACAGCATGCTTACCAGGACTGATATTAATGATCAGGTTCTAGAATCGACTGGTCCACTTTCCCAGATTCATCATTAGCCTCTAACAATTTAAACCTTAGTGCTGAGCCTCGTTCAAATGTTGAGTCGCCTCATTCTGGATGAGAACAAAATTGCTTTCCTGCACTCTGGTCTTCAAACACAATTCCTATTCTCAGACAATCCATTATGTTGGTAATTAATCGCTGGTGATCAGAATTCCATTCCCTGATTCATCAGTGTGCCATAACCCTTATATGAATTGTGCACACAAACATACAGAAAAAGGTTAAATGTCCTCTAGCACCATTCAGCTCTGGATGTGACACAGCCTAAACAACCCATTAGTTTAGGTTTTTATGCCTTACCTTTGAAACTGCAACTGTTTATACTTCCAGTTGCTAACAATTCTCTTATGTAAATTCCTTGCAAAAATATAAATCTGAACAAACTGAGTTTAAACACAAAGCAAACTGTTATTTGAACATTACAGAGAAAAATACTAGTGCAGGTACGTGAGTGAGGCCTCACCAGGAAGGCAAATGCCTGCCTATGTTTGCAGCCATAACTTCTCCACTTCTGGAGGTCTTTCCTGCAACACTGAAGACACTTGAGACATCTAAGGCTACTAAACTGAGTCTTCATTATCTGTCTTAGTGTTGGGAAAAGCATGAACTTCTCAAAGTCAGAGTGAAATAAATTAGGATTTAAGCCTACCATTTACTGGCCCTGTCTTTTCAAGCAAAGGCCTTCTCTGATAATGTGCACCATTATTAAGAGAAAATGCCACCTCACTCAAAGAACTGCAGGGAAGAAAACATGAGAATTGAGAGCTCTGAGCTCCATTAGGAATCATTTCCTTTTTACCCAATATGAACTCCAAAAATGTATAGATTTGATGCCTGCAGTAGTTCTAACTTGGAGGATCTCTGGTATTAATCTTATACCTCTGGCTTATAGCTTCTTTGCCTTGAGATTCTCTGGTCTTCCATGAACTTCACTCTCTGATAAGTTACTTGCTGGGTGCTGTAGATTTAAACAAAAGCACTTTCCATTTCAGAAATATCTACCTAAATAAATATATAATGTCCATTTTTTTATCATCCATTTGCTTTGAAAAAATAGATAGCAATATGACAGGACTTCCTGACATTCTTAAATGCTAGTTTGAGATCACTCGATTCATTTGCATGGATGGCCTCTACTTGAACTCATTTTTTTCTGGAAATAAAAGTTTAGTGCTCTACTAATTCAACCAAGAAAGTAATTGTAAGACTTCAACAAATGAGGAAAATTCTCATTTTATAGGGACTAGGGACTTAATTCAAATGAAAAAAGCTTCATTGATGATGAGTTAATTGTGCAGTTAACATGAAATAACCTTACCTAGAATTACAAAGACTCTAAATGCATCCCTTTGCAGGTATCAATGATTAAAAGATTCTTTAACAAAAAACCACATTTCTTGAACTTTCTCTATGTTGTATATTGAGACAATCAGTGGTCACCAGGGAATCTAATACTTTATAAAGTTTCATTTAGTAGAGCCCTATGATAACCTCAAAACCCAGACACAAAGACAGTATTACTTCAGATTCTAACGCTTTCTATCATAGTTACTTCCTCATTACCCAACACCTAGGACTGACAATAAGAAGGAAAAGGTTTATTTCAGCTCATAGTTTCTAGTGGTTTCAATCCTTAGGAGGCTGGGTCCAATGAGGGGTGGCATGGCAGAGGGTCATGGCTATGCAGAAGGAGTCCATGCATGGCAACAGAAAGCAGAGGGCAATCAAAGGACTTGGGAGGGAGATAGGTGTTTCCAGGCCACACTCTCAGGGACCCACCTACTTCGTCCAGGCTTCACCACCGAAATCACATCTTGCTCTCATCAGTGGACTATTCACACCCCATGATCCAGTCACCTCCAAAAGCCCCCGTATGAGCACATGAGGCTTGAATGGAACAGCTAGATATAAATCTTGACAACTTCTACATGACAAGGACCACAAGGCTCTTTCCTAAACACTCTTGTCTGATTACAACTCTTCTTAGAGACGCTAACCATTGCTCTGGCTGTGAACTCCATTCATACTCTCCTGGTGCCCAAATAGCAAGGCTGAGGCTGAGTCATGTATCAGTCTGTCTCCACATCACCACATGAATGCCTCGTCATCACGTCAGAAGCAGCATGTCCAAAATTAAATTCTATCTTAGGTTGGGTTCCCTAGAAGTAGCTTCAGACAAGTGTTCTCAGTTGTATTATATTGATACTGATATAGTAATAATCAAGTGATTTATTTGATAAATTCTCTCAAAAGAAATACAGAGGAATGCAGAAGTCTGGGAAAAGAATTAAGTGAGGCTCACTTTAACATGGCTGCACAGGTCAACTTTCTGCTTTTCTTAGGAGGGAAAGGTTAGAGGACATCAATGGGGAAAATTCTCTGTGGAGGGCTGAAGTGAACAATTGGCATTTTTTTTTCAAATAAATGCTTCTTATTAATTTTATTAGGAACAAATAGCAATGAGACAAGTTTCAAAATTGATTAATGGGATAGTTTCAATAATTAGTACATTGCATATTGTTGTCTTCGTACTGGTTATTCATAGTACAAAATGCGGACGTAATATCAAAAAAAGAGAGACAAATGATCTCTCTCTCTCACCCTCTATGTTGTCTTCACCACTGTGAGCTATTATCCTCTGCCTTGTGCTAGCTGATTATGGATGGAAACCTCTACAAATTGAGCTAAATAAACTTTCTTCTAAAAAAAAGTAACAATTGGCATTGACATTTGAGGCAGCAGAAGACAAGTATAGCCATCACTAGAGAGGGCGAAGACAGAGGACCAGTAGTATCAAGTAACATCTGAAGATGTTATTCTTCAGACAAAATTTTAAGACTAAATTTCATAACAAAATAATAAGAGAATAGTAACAGTTTATGCGCTATGCATTGTTAGCTTCAAAATAATTACTCAGAGTACTAGATGCCTAGTGTAGATTCTTTTTCTTAATTTTCTTTTTTATAATTTAAAAAAGGAGGATAAAAAATGGTAAAAACCAAAAATAATAACACTAGAAATAATACAGAATTTCACTAAGCAAGATGATAGGAATTCAACAATGGTTGTTATATTGTATACTGTTGTCTTCAAGATAGCTGTTTAGATTACTAGGCATATGCTTTCAAAATTGGTCAAAAATTAAAAAAGAAAAAGAAAGAAAAAATTAAGCATTAGCTATTCCTTTCAAAAGACCAAAAGAATTCATCAGTACAGTTATCTAAGCTACTATCTATCTATCTATCTATATCTATATCTATATCTGTCTGTCTATGCATTTCTTTCCTTCTTTTCTCCTTTCCCTCATCCAAGTATAGATTCATAATTGACCATAGAGTGCTGACCAGCTATGTCTGATCAAATATGTCCACTGACATCCCTCGATCTCATCTCTGTAGATTAGGTATGTATGTCCTCATATCTTTTGTAGACTAGTGAAATGCTTCCAAGAGATGCCCCAAAGCCCATCTGATAGGAGAAAGGACTGTGCACAGCTGTAGTGCGTTTATCCATACATCAGCATAAGAGGGTGTTTACAGAGAACCCAAGGGGAAGATAAGATCCACAACAGGAAGAACATCCAATCTTTGTCAAACGATGATCATGTCTCGGTGGTTACACAGAGAACAAGAGAGGAGTTGTCTCTACTGTCTCAGGAGAAGGCTGAGTAACATTATGTGTTAGCTCCCTGAGCTGCGTCCACTTCCCAGGGAACCCTGTCAAACTCATGAGAAGCAGAAACCTTGTCCTAGACACTGGAGGTACGGACAGCTTCACTCCCAACACCTTTTGTCTTGATTCCCCCAAACCCCTCTGACCACCTATTCAGGTTTTTTGTTTCTTTCAGATTTGCAACAAGGGTAGTGGGTTGGTCAACTTGATAGTATGGATTGCTTTGTGTGGAAGAACTGCTGATCCTTTCTCAAGCTAGGGCTATCCCAGGTGCAGTTTTCTAATACAGTTAATACCTCAAATTCTGGATGATTATATGCTCTTGAACTCCTAGTACTTCAGGTCTTCTCTCTTACACAACTCTTTTGGGCTTAGCACATCTGAGTTCATGTTTATCTTCCAGAGACTTAGTCCAAAATAAGAAAAATCTTTCAGCTTTGCAGCTTTACAACTGAGGGTCTGCAGGACCTGTCGTGAAACCTACTACTGAAGGTTATGCAAAGTCAGCCAGAGGCTGTCAGCCAGGAGTGATATATCAGACCTTATATTTCTTAGACTTCTGCTTTCTGAAACCAAATTTCTGAGGATGAAACACCTGCTCCCTGATACCTTGGGCTGCTCACTATCAACAGTCTGTCAGCACTACTCCCAGCTCTGTCTTGACTTGCTCTCTTTAGATCCAGAAAGTGAGCATTGCTAGAGGAGAGAGCTGGAATTCTATCAGTTTTCTAGTACAAGCTGCATAGATGCTATGACATTGTGATCAGAATACAAGGATAACTTACAGATACTGCCCTCAGATTTAGGACCTCAGTTAAAATTCCAAGCTGTGGAGACAGGGAGAGCACTATGTAGCATTCTGTCAACCCTCCCTTGGATCTAAGACCTTTACTAGAGAAGATATTAGGAAAGCTAGAATCTTGTTCATCTGGCTTTGTGATGAATAAACTGGTAATAAGCTGAGATTTTGGTAGGTAGTTCTCTCTCTCTCTCTCTCTCTCTCTCTCTCTCTCTCTCTCTCTCTCTCTCTTTCCCCTTCCCTCCCTTCCTCTTGCTCTATCTATCTATCTATCTATCTATCTATCTATCTATCTATCTCTATGTCTATATCTATATCTATATCTAATCTATCATCTACCTCTCTCCACACAGTTTTTGACTACCTTCCTCTATTTATACAATTTGCTTAAAGCCTAACAAAGCATGAAAAACACAAGAGAAAAAGAGAAAAAATATGTAGTACGTAGAGAGAAGAATGAAGAACTTATGTTTGAATTATAACTTTTTTAGAGTACCTAAATTGTCTCTGAATCTAGTCTGTATCAGAGGTTTACCACTAATGCCCCAACTAATTTTTCCTGTTTTTTAAATAGTTAAAATATTTAATACCTTTTTTCCTATTCCAGTTTACACCACATTTTAAAGTCTTTTTATCTGCATACCTCCTCTTCTCAGAATAGCTGTTTGACATGATGTGGGATCCATGGTTCTGCAAGGCAGGAGGAGAAGCCCTTTCTCACATGGGACAGATTTCTATCTCGACAGTGTCATCTTGTTTAGCTACCCCTGCCTCTTTTCCCAGAGGTCAGGAGTCATGCTTCTCCTATATGTCTTAATATTAAGCATCAAGAGGAAGCAGGGTAAGTTGCTTAGAAAAAATTTTCTGCTGTTGGGTGACTGATACCTTATAATTATAATAGTAATTATCATTGTCACAATCAATATGTTAGCAATACTGGAAGCAGAGTCTTCTATACAGCAAATGCGTTAGGCCATTTCATTTCATCACTTTTCCTTGTTAACAGATACTGTTACTCTAGATATATAAGAAAACTAGAGCACATTTTAATAATTTGAATGAGTGAAAGGTCTAAGAAAAGAAAAGGAAAAAGACAGTGTTTTGCCTGTTTGGAAGAACTACAAATTCCACCCTGGAAGATGGAGCATGGGATGAAGCTCTACTCAGGGTCTTTTCATACATCAGGCAAAGATTTTGCCAGGATTGGAATAGGTAGAAATGCTATGATTAGACCACTGGAGAAAGGTCAAGAGGAAAAAGTACTGGAAATGCTAACAAGTTGAAAAGAAAAACAAAAGTGAAATCCAGATACCCTAAACAAACAGCAAGTTGTGAATAGGATGAAGGGAAAGCCTAGCTCTGAAATTTTGCCTCTAACTCCTCCAAAATTAATGGAGGAGGGGAGTGGGGCAAGTGAAATGGTATGATAAAGGGCATTTGCTAGGACCATCAAGCTTATTAGCAAAGTTAAAGAGTATCAAGCTTTCAAAAAAAATTAAGATCTGAAAGAAGGGTAGGAAATTGCCATTGTCCCACAAATGAAGGGACTGTGGAAGCTCTTAAAATAACATCCTGTAAGTTCCAGCAGGGCATCTGGGAGTAAAGGATGCTTGCAATTCTAGATTTAACTATCTCTGAGGTACTCCCCTGGAAATCACTTGGTGCTGATACTCTTTAGGGCCTGTGGTCAGGGCTGAACTCCCACCCATGAGGAGGCTTCTCCTTGATTTATGATACTTTTCACCTTCTCCTCCTTTAGCTATACCAGTATGCCTGATTAAATAACACCAATACACATTTATGTGACCAATAATCCAATTTAATAAATGCAAGACTGAGTAAGTGTGCCAACAAATGTGTGTAATCTGTGTCTGATACACTATTTTGTTTTGTAAGTTCTGAATCTTACATATTTCTAACATGGTGTTAGAGAGGTCTCTCTGTGGCTCTATTACCCACACTTGAATGTCTATATTTCAAATGTGTGAGGATTTAAAAATATGTACTTCTCTGAAAAATGTTTTACCTTCTTATATCAGATAAATCTCATCATACTGTAGTATTTATTTTCAAAATGATGCCCAACAATTCTGCAGAAAATTTTACACTGGATATATGTCTGCTGTGATTATAGTAGGAATGGCCAGTGAGCTACTTTGGGACACTACAAACATGGAAAGTCACTTAGCTCTGCTTTATAATTTTGTTTGAAGTTTTGTTGACTAATATAATTGCTTAATCTTTCTCTGCATCTGTAAAATGAAGCTTGTAGTAGGACTCTGAGAATTTAATTAATATATAAAAGTGCTTGGATAGGAAATTGGCAAACAGGAAGCATTCAGTGAAGATGTCATAGTCATTATTGCTGACAAAGAAATGCACTTTGATTAAGCAGCACCTCCAAGGATCTCCCAGAGGGCGGTGACTCGGAAGGTCTCTCTTGCCCTAAGAAAGCTCATCTTCTTGGTATTGTGTCAAGACAACTCTGTCAGTGGCCTGGACTGTAGGCCAAAATCAGGCCTTGCATTCAACAATGCTGAATTTTAACTAAAAAAATTGCTATGAAATAATCTGATGTTAGGCAGCAAGTAATAGAACTATATGCTGATTTTGCAGGTATACAATAAACATGAACAGTAAATCATGTAGTTTTCAGACACCTTTTGTGAAATATCATTTATTTTTCCCTAGTTGGATCCTACTGTAAGTAATTATAACCCTTTATGATATGATCTTTCAGCATTATTCTCAGTAGCCAGTTTGAGAATTTATCCATCGGGAACATCGGAGCACAGATAATAGGAGAGAATCTTACAAACAATTGCGAGCACTGGAACCCCACACCAGGGCGCAAGCTCCTAGTCAGAACTCACACTCGTCGGCTCCCCTAGGGGCGCATATGAGCTCTTGGGAGTGGAACCAGTCTCAGAGCAGAGTAGGCCCTCCCCTCCTTCCTCCTCACTATCCCAAGTTCTTGTCAGCACCTCTTCCGTGCAAACCTTCCTACCTCCCACAAGCTACTATTAAGAGGAAGCTTGCTTGTACCTTGTGAGGTCCTGAGTGCAATCCCCAGTACTGAAGAAAAAAAAAAAAAAAGGTTAAGCTTGCTTCATTTCTAGAAGGGCCCTGTAGGCATTGTCATATATTCTGTGGCAGTTAGCCCTACATGGCTAAAAATGACTGAAATGGCCATGCCTGTTTGTGGCTGTGGCACTGTTTGTCATCACTTCACTGTTCTGCTTTCCCCCTTCCTGCTCTGTATCATAAATGGGGCGGTGGTGAGGAGAGGAGGTCGGGTGGCCCAATAGGCTACATTTTCTTGGGTTCCAGTCTCTCCCTACAGACGCATGTTTATGGTTGGGTTTGTTCAAGGAGGGCGTTCATGGAAGAATGGAGGTCAGGAGGACGGAGGAGTTTCCACTTTCCTATCTAGCATGAGATGTCCAACAGCAACTGCTTTTTCTCTAAGTCTCCAGAAAACTCTACAATGACCTACATTAGATCCAGAATTAACTGGTGACTACCAACTGCAGGACACCAATGACAGCACTCCTCTCCTGTTTATCACTATTAGATGCTAGGATCTTGCTGGTACTGATGATAGCTAAGAAATCTCCCTCTGTACCAGGTGATTAAGTAGCATCCTACTTTTGGACTACATAACCATAGAACCAACTCCCTGTGTCTAGTTTATACATCCAAGTGCTTTTTTCTTTCTTTAGGAATAAGACTAATAGAAGCTGATTTTAGAGAAAAAATGGGGGAAAGATGGGTAGACAGGGGCATAAATTCATAAGTATGGCACCTAGAAAAAAGAGTAGGCTATGAGTAGGTGAGTAATGAGGTACAGAGGAGCCATGGGTCTTCTGTGTAAAAGCGCTGAGAGATGCAAAAGACACCCTATTGTGTTGGATGCAAAAGACAGAGAGAACTTCTGAGGAATTCAAAGTTTCTGGCTAGTGCTTCTAGGAGGATAGCATTACATTGAATTAAAATAGGGCAAATATGAGATGCAGTTGAGGTTGGAAAGACTAGAAGACTAATATTTAGACATATTACACATGATAAGCTTCCAAAACACTTCAAAGGAGATGCCACTGAGATATCTGAAATAAAGGGTCATAGAGAGAGACAGAGACAGAGACAGAGACAGAGACAGAGTCAGAGAGAGAGATAGACACAGACACAGACACAGACACAGAGACTAGGGGAGTGGAACAGAGAGAAGGAGAGGAGAAGGGCCTGCCAAATAGCTCAGGGGTTTAAAGCAGCTGCAAACAGGTACAGGGGGCTCGATCCCTGATCCCCAGGCCTGCTATGAAGGCCCCGCCTGTGGGGTACACTGAGACAGCAATTGAGACTAGGCGTGGTGGTGCACGCCTATAATCCCAGCTCTTGGGAGGCTGTAAACAGGCAGATCACTATGAGTACAATCTAGTAGTGAGATGTGGAACACCCTGTAGACCCTTCCCTAAAATAAAAAGAAAGAAAAAAAAACAGAAGGGGAGGAGAGAGGAGAGGAGAGCTGAGGAAAGCTGAGGAGAGCTGAGGAGAGGAGAGAAGAAGAGAGAAGAGGACAGGCACAGGAGAGGAGATCTTGGAGTAGTTAGCAAACCAAGAATACTTAAGTAGTATTTAGAGCATAAAGGGAATATAATTTATCATAGATGGAACAATAAAAGGTCAATGAATGAGTCTTTGGTACTTCAATGTTAAGATGTCAGGCAGATGAGGAAACACTTGAAAAGAATCCTTGGAGGCAATGTGCGGATGACATGTGAGGCAGGACATGAGAAGACGGAACAGGCATCCCGAAAGTCTAGTGAAGAATGTGTTTCATGACAGAATGGGGCAAATAATGCTGACTGACAGAATAAAGAGAGTGCTGAAGGTTCACTATTGAGTCTGGGGTCACTTGTTATGTTAACCGCAGTAGCAGTGAAATAGCATGGGTAATACCTAGAATTTGTCCAAAGGAGAATGCACATGGAGCAATGCCTATCCTTAGCTACTGACATTAGCTCAGTGTAATCATGGAGGGACTCATTACTTTTTAAGGGACAAAGTGGAAAGGAATAAGAATGTGCTGGGCTGTGTTTACGTCAAGCTTCCCTGCTGTGCTGTGATGCATGGTGCTGGTAAGATAATGAATGAAAATTGGGTGGAAGGCTCAGGATGGTGAGCTGCTTTCCTACTTCAAGAAATTTGTACGAAAGTGGGAAAGAGTTAATTAGAATGTAACATACTCAGGTCTGAAATGGAGCCTGCCTTCTGGCTATGGCAATTGTCCTTCCACAGTCCACGCAAGGCTAAGACCCAACACTAAGGAAGTATAACTTTTAAGTGTGATGGGGGAAGACATTGACATATAGATTCTGAGTCCTCATGTGAATGATAGGAAGAGCAAAATTTATATATATATATATATATATATATATATATATATATATATATTTTTTTTTTTTTTTTTTT